>CM057009.1:189491708-189676708 GCA_029891345.1 Dryococelus australis
TCTTTGTCTCAAGGATGGTCATGAGTTTGATTTGTTTGGGCCCAGGGCGACACTCGTTCACTGACAGGAACGGAAGGTCTTATGGTCCTCGTGGAGTGGTAGGGTACCCTACATCCACCTTCATTATGTAGCCAACTTCTCCATCATCCAGCACAGACGTAACATCTTTATCATTGCCGGTTCATTTGAAACTGCTATATGGCAGTGGCAGGGACATAGTCCATCCATACAAGTTATTTGTGTCTACATACCGGAGGTAGGTAAATGGTCTGCTGGCATCGTACATGGCAGGGACATCCTTGTTTGCCGCCATGTGATGCTTGATGCTCTGGTCCACCCCTCCGCAGATACCAGCCTCGATAAACAGGTGAATGACATAGTCGACAAGGAGGTCTAACTCCATCCCTGTCTTCTGCAACATTGCATCGTAGGAGAATCCGGGGCACTCACATAGTGGACACAATTAAGTGCATAAGTTGACAAACATAGCCCCGGAAGTTCTCGAAGATATCGCACAGTATCAATACGTCCGTTGTTAAGTATAGCTCAGCTTAATTTTTCATTGTGCAAAACCCAAATGCCACCCAGACCACCTGCGTGTACAGGTACTGATATTCAGTGATGCAGAATCTAGTGAGGTGGTTATACAACACATCAGTGCCTGGCAGTTGTAACTTGTCGAGCTTCCCCCATGAGTCGACATAGTCATAGGGGAGCAATCCTTTCCGAGTCACTAACTTGAGGTGACCAGGGTTGGAAAATGCTGATGTTTAAAATTCTCCCAATGGCAGGTTCTGAGCAAGCATTGTGAGGTTGGCAGATGTAAATCTGTGTGTATGGATAAATTTAATTGTGAATTTGTCGTCCAAACATTTTCTTAAGTTGATAAGTTATTCCTCTGTGTGCAGGATAATAAATATGCCATGGGTATCGTAACCAAGCTTCTTAATAATGAAATTGGCATTGTACATCAGGTTGTGGAAGAGGATTGGCAGTCTTTTGGGGTGGTGGAGCATGCCACACCAATACATTTGTTGGTGAATTTGTAGTGAATGTGCACCTTGTGGTTATTACAGGTGAAGGGGCCAGAACAGTGGCAGCATGTGGTTGGCCAGATCATAGCCAGTCCATTCGCCAGAAGTCAGGTTTTTGAAGAGGCTCGGACTATCTATATATATATCCTTCACCAGATTGCCAATCCTCACGATTTCCTCCATAAAGAGCTTCTATGTGTCTTCCCTTGTGTGTAATTTCACATCTGTGAGGAGGCTGGGGGTCTTGGAGGCTGGTGTTATGTCGTTATCCACCTTGATGTAGATTCTGTCACTTAGAGATCGTGCTTTTTGTACCTATAGGTGTAGGATGCCTCCGGGTTTGGCTGAAATGTCTTAACTGACACCAGCATAGCTTCAAAGTCAGTGTATACGACTATAGGTACCTTATCGATGTTATAATAATTCTGGCACTTGAGCACCCGAGGCTAACTGTTCTTCTCTAACTGAGGCATGTTGGCATGGATTGGAGCATACTTAGTACAATACCTCGTGTGCTCAGCCAGTGTCTCAGCACCAATAAGCCCTGTCACATGCGGAATGTTGTGGTACTCCTTGAGATATCTTTGTCTCCTGCCTGTTAAGTTCGCAGGTGAAATTACCAAGCAGGAGAGATAAGATATATAACAGTAGTGAGGATTTTTGTTCTCCATCATCATGACTTGGAGGTCAAAATGGTATGTCAGTTCCTTCTTCAATACTTGTATAGACACCACCTTGCTAAAGTCATACATTTATGTGTATAGATTGGTGCTAACCCCAGGATTGGTCCTCAAACAGGGGTATTTGTTGCAAAGGGATGGGGGACTCTAGTCCACCGAAGTTAAATTGCATCTCCAGGTCATAGTACCACTGGTCGATACATGTAGGATTCTTATCCTGTACATAATGTGCCAGGATCGCCCATTTGAGACATTTTCTCCTGGTTTTGTGGGTTAATAATTGCATGCCTAGTATCAATTTGCACTGGCTGGGAAATGTAAGAGGAAGCTCTCGGTGGGTCAAGCTTGTTGACGTGCAGCTCAAGCCTTTTCATGGAGGCGAGGGTCCAGCAACGTTCCTTCCCCATGTAATCATCCTGGCATATCTTAGTAATAGGGTCAACACTGCATCTTCAATGTCGCCAGCTTTGAAGAGGGGTTTTTCTTTGTCTTGAAGGCATGCTGGTCGGTCTCATCTTCATGTAGCTCAGGTTTCCCATATGTGCACTCCAGAAACATATTTAACTTAACTGCCCCTTGGTCCTCAATGTCCTGTTCCACCTGGCTGACGATAATCTCCCTCATCTCGAGGTAGTCACATAAACCAACAGCCTGGCTCAAGGTATTCTTGGCAATGTATGTTTTCATCTTGCCTTGGAACATGTTACAATCGATGGTGCCAGTGATGGCAGCCCTACGGCGAGATCGACCCTAGCAGAAATAATGTGGGCTGGAATGAGTGCTACAGGCTGCGGTGCATTGGATGGCCCTGACTAGGAGGCAGATGTCACAGCTGTGTGGGCTTGTTTCACTGGTAGTGGGGTGGCAGTGGTACCATTTAGCGCTGTGTGCACACAGATTTTATGCAAGTTAAACTGTCTCCCACACTTGTCACACTTCAGTGTCTCGGCATCAGGGTTCGCCCAGCAGCCACATTAGTGGCGACCTGCATGGCAAGTGCGAGCAAAACCCTCATTATGGAACTTTGCAATGAGTCAAAGCGCCCAGTATGATCTTACCTGTGCATTTTACAATATGGTTGGCAAGTTTGTGCAAGCAAATGCCTTCTCACACCTATCGCACATGTGCGCTACCTCTCGGAATGAGTGCATTATGCTGCAGTCCATTCTTGTGGTCTTGAAACACACTATCACAAAAACAGCGTTGTAGTGTGTGTAGTCACATCCTAGGTGAATTAGATGATGGAGATGGCCATGACGAAGAAGATACTGAGGACTGAGATGATGGTAATATGAGAAAATTGAAAGCTGGAAAGGAGGAATGACCATAATCCATCTTGTCTGTGGAAGAGGCAGAGAAGATCCAATGAAGGATGCCTTGTCTGGACAGCCTGGTGGAATGCACAAAGGGCTGCTTGACATCAAATGACCAGGAGGGAACCTGTGGGGAAAATATATAATCCTAAGCTAGCTTGGAAACTTATGCTTCACAACTAGCCTAACCTATCTGTATGCACTTTATGTTCTGCTATACGAGCTGTAAGAGCATCTTGTATCGATTGCGCACCCACATGGTATAGGGAACATACAAATAAAAACAAAAGACGTTCACTCAGTGCTCCCAGACTCTCCCCGCATGACATTTCATTCCATCACAACTCGATCCACACCATGCAGACTGCTGGGGGCCACTGCATGTAGCTTCCACATGCACGTGTGCTTGGTGAGTCCCAGCTGTAAATGCTCGTGTGGTTAGAGCGAGCTGTATCGATCAATTACCCTCCCACACACAAGGGAATGTAAATAAATCACCTATTGGCTGTATGTGTATACATGTATGTATGTATGTGAGAAACTTTGGCAGGTTTCACTTGGTAACAATCCCACTTTCACCACACCATTTCATTCTGTCACAGCTCCATCTGTACCTCATACTACTGACATGACACAAGTCATGGGATACTCTTCTAATAACGTGTAGGCCCCCTCTAGCCAAAATAAGTTCCATAACTCGATGTGGCATGGGCTCCACAAGTGGATGGAAGACCTCTGTAAAGAAGTTAATCCACGCTGTCTGAATAAATGCCCAAAGTTCCCCGATATTTGTAGGTGCAGAATCTTGGGTGTGAATGGCTCTATCCACCACATCCCATAAATGCTCGATTGGGTTCATGTTGGGGGAACATGCTGGCCACTCTATTCGCTGGAACTCTCCAGAATGCTCTTTGAACAAGTCCTGGAAATCCACAGCCCAATGAGAGGGCAGATTATCCTGTTGGAACATCCCATCGTTGCAGGAAAACTAAATTCTATGAAGGGCTGCAAATGGTCACCAAGGCAAGTTTTACAGTGGTTACCATTGAGTTTTGTGGGTACATGGACAAGTGGACCCAACCCGTGCTACGTGAACACACCCCACACCATTATGGAACCACCACCAGCCTGCACAGTGCCATGTTAAAAAGTGGGATCCATGGCCACATTGGGTTTGCGCCATACCCGAGCCCTGCCGTCAGCCCGAAACAAAATATATTCTGACACAACGGACCAGGCCACATGTTTCCAGTATTCCAGGTTCCAATTAGCAACCTCACGAGCCTAAGTGAGGTGTTGTGCCCGGTTTCTGCTGTTGACTGGCGTACTCTGATGGGTCTTCCTCTTCCATATCCCATGGAAGCTAATGCACATTGCACATATCTGCTAGATACATGTCTGTCAACTCCTGCATTGAATGCGGCTGTGATTTGAGCAAGTGATCTTTCTCTGTGAGCACAGACAATTCTACCCAACCTCCGCTGGTCACGATTGTCAAGTAACTTTGGATGGCCACTGTGTTTATCCACTGTGGAAAATTAATGCCTTGATTTTGATATTCCCTGTAACATGTGACACTGTGGATTCAGCAATTTTGAAGGTCTCAACAACTCCTGGAATTGAAAGCCTCATCCTTCTGGTACCCACAATCATGCCCCGTTCGAACTTTGGTAACTCACATTGTCTTGGTATGAACATGTAAACAATAGCCACTCCGAATGACATGACCACCTGTTCACAACTGAGGCAGGTTTAGGCCATGCAACATCGTTCTGCAGTGGTAGTGCCATGAGCATTCAGTTACACACTCTATCCCATGACTTTTATCATGTTAGTGTACAGAGTCTCAGAACATGGCGGCGGGCTGGCCTAGTACAGCTGGCATGTGTGTGCAGATCTGGCTGGGAGTACATCAGTTTTTCATTTGTCACAAGTGAAACATCTCACCACCAACACTTGTGTATGGCTCCTATTATGAATAATAACTTTACAGTACACAATGTGTGCACTGTACTCGCCGTTTTGTACCATAGTAACAGAAAACATGCTCTGTAAATCTACTGCAGGCTGAGTGGGAATAACAGTTATTAAAGATAGTGCTTTTTTTGTAGCATTTCAGCTCCACCTGCCTGGGGTGGGACCAATACTGCCACTCCCTGCCCCCTGGTAAGGAGCCATCCTGTATCACACGCACATTGGGCCTGGAAGGAACTGTACTTTTTTGGTTTCTTTTTTACAGACACATCTTCACACCCTGAATTGAAAGGATGGGAGCAAGCACAATAAGGCCCGGAAAATAATCCTACCTTTCATCTCCCTCCCCAACACACCAGTGAATGTTACTCTCGCTCATGAGCAGAAGGCAGACATGTGGCCAACCTCCCTTTTGCCCATACAGGTGTGTGCTCACTCCCATATGACCGCATAAGTGATGAGCACTGTACAGACACACATGAATGAGCTAATGTAGCTAGCCAACAAGTACACTGGTCAGCTAGCATCGAGATGCAATTTATGATGGAACACTTATTACAAACATTGGATGTGAAGTACTGCTAATGATGAAGCACTCACATGAAGGTAGCAGCATGTGTCAGCAAATGAAAGGATGGGGTACACTCGAACGAGCTGGCCAATCACAATTAACTGATTACAGGTTGGTGGGAGTTTTATATATTGTGCAATTGGTCGGGATGGAAAGAGGGGCCACCCCATTCCCTATACACACTTGTGTAGGGAGGCAGTGACCGCACACACCAGAATAATTTGTAATGAGCCTGTATGATGTGCCCCTCTCTCACTACATACCCAGCGGTTGCCGCCTCCAGCATGCATGTGACTTATGGTTCGTGTATGACCCACTCCTCTCTCTCTCACACACACCCACACTCACACTCACACTCCATACCCAGGAGTTGCAACCACCAGCATACTTGTGTTTTATGTATGTACACTATCTCTCTACACAGAATAATGTTACCTTTTACTATACTGACAACTTAGTAGCCTCTCTCCATATATATATATATGTATATGCTAATTCAGATGTCTTTATTGAGAAATCATGGATAATTCGAACTTTTTTGGTGGTCCCTTGAATTTTATATGAAATCAATATAAAAATATAATGTATAATTCAAATTTTATTTTGATAATTCGAAGTGTTATATGTGCCCAGAACGTCAAACATCCATGCACTAAGCATATATTTCTTTCCAAAATCAGCACTGCCAAAGTGGGGTGCACTCATACAGTACATAGGTATGCATAACGCGAGGCATGAGAAACGTGGCAATGGTGCACAGCATGCAGCACGGGAGACGTGGCAGCAGTGTGTGGCGTGGGAGAAACTTCTGTACAGCAGACACGGTAGGTAGCGAACACGAGCAGCCAATTTATAGGTACTGGCCGTCCTAATCCCGCTATTGTCGGTTTACTCTGCTGGCCAACTGACCTTGTTTTCACCATGTCAGTCTAATTGCATCCTCAGACCATAGTGTACGTAAGTCCAGCGAAGGGATTTTGTGTTCTAATTTTGCGTACTGTATATATACGGTTCATAGTCTTGTCGCTGTGTAAACCTGCACGTGCAACTTACAAGACCTTAACATTGTCTTAGAAAATTGCTGTCATTAAAGAAGTGGTAAAATGACTAAAGGAAAAACCATAAATCGTCAAGGACTTTGGATTTTTACAGAACACTTTGTCAACTATCCTGAACAACAAAGATAATATTTTGAACACAGGGAAATCAATTGGAAAATACAGGTAAAGAACACGAGGACCAGGAAGTCCAGAAGTGGACGAATGTGTGTTGAAATGGTTTAAACAAGCGCGAGACCAAAAAATTCCTGTAAGTGGGCCACTTATCCAATCTAAGGCTGAACAGTTTGCAAATGACTTGGGGAAAAAATAACTTTAAGGCCAGCCATGGTTGACTGGATGGCTTCAAATTAGGAATCAAATTGTTTTCAAGTCTGTCTGCGGTGAGAGTGGGTATGTTGATGTGCAAGTGGCTAATGTGTTGAAAACTGATTTGTTAGAAATTATAAGTGACAAGGACCCAAAACAATTTTTATGTAGATGAGACTGGACTGTTTTTCAGGTGTACTCAAAACAAAACTACGACTTTTAAGGGTGAAAGCTGCAGTGGTGGTAAGTTTAGCAAGGATCGTGTAACACTTTTAGTAGGAGCAAAAATGGATGGTTCCGAAAAATTGCCATTATTAATTATAGGAAAATCCACCAATCCTAGGTGTTTTAAAAATATGAAATCCCAACCGGTGGAATATGAAGCCAATAGAAAGGCATGGATCACATGTTAACTCTTCGAAAAATGGCTTGAAAATTAAATAAGAAAATGATCAATCAAATACGGGAAGTTCTATTGATTATCAACATTTGCACGGCTCATGAAAGCGTACCTGTACTTGAGAATGTTGAAGTGGTGTTTTTTCCCACCAAACATGACTTCTATTGTTCAGCCAATGGATCAGGGTGTAATTAAGAACTTTAAAAGCACTTTTACAGGCGGCTTGTTGAATACATCCTAACCGCTAATGAAGACAAAAATGTAAAAATTGACCTCCAAGCATCTCAGATGTGAAACTGTGCATGGGAAGAAGTTAAAACCGAAACAGTTGCAAATTGTTTCAAGAAACAAGAATGACACCCGAGATCAAAATCAAGGAGATAACGATGAGGAGATCATGCCAACTGTGGAGGGTTTTGGAGTATTGGCATCTTCATCAGTTTCGTATGAAGAGTTTGTTACAATGGACAACAATGTAGTTGTGTGCGGGGAGCAGATGGATGTTGAGATTGTGGCTGAAATTGTGAGCAGCAGGGTGCAGAGTAGTGGATCTTCAGATGAAGAAAATGAACCTTCTGAACTGCCAGTGCTGCCTCTGCCGACTTCAGTAGAAACAATGGAATACATCCACGAGCTATGGAGGTACTTTGCAGCAGAGCAAAATGTAAGTCATATAGTTTTCAAATCACTTAATATCCTTGAAGATTCTGTAGTGGCTCAAAGACTCAAATAGAAAAAAACAGCCAAAAATGTGAAGCTTTTTTACAAAAATTAAATAACGTACTGTGTACTACTTTATATGTTGTGTAGTATGTACAGTCTTACTTATAAATACAGTACTTTACATGTATAATCACCTTTAACCATGTAAATACATATGTATTTATACATATTTTTATTGCATAAAATTTTCTTGTTTCATTTTTGTTCCTGCACAACTTTTTTCTTTACTCAAATTTTTGGTTAATTCAAAATTATATGTTGGTCCCTACAGCTTCGAATTAAACAAGTTCCACTGTATATGTTACCTTTAATATAATGATAACTATGAATAAAAATACATACATATTTTATGTTTGTAAAACCTTTACTATAGTGATACTTGTGTTTTTGGGTATATTGTTTTTGTTATCTCACTCACACTAGGCAGATAATTTTGAATAAAATACATATTGGGTATGGTTACAAATGTATACATTTTATTAATAGTCATATTTACAACGATACTTGGAAAAAATAAAAACATTGCATTTACAAAAGTCTCTACACACTTTTTTTTTTTTAAATCACATCCAGAAGGCATGCAAAGAGACACTTCAGTACCTCCTTCCTCTCATCCCCTGACAGAGCACTCACATTGGGCAGGTTGCATGCTACCCCTGGCGACAATGTGTACTCACTTGCACCAGCATCACAGTACTGACAAATGTCAGGTTGCTTCTGCTGCTGACGTCTGCGGGCAACATGCTGTGTCCATCTTCACTGCCTTGTAGGCATTAACTCCTACCGGGTGGTGGTGATGCCAGGTACCACCCTCGCTGGTCGATTGCGCATTGGAGCAGGTTGTAATGGAACATCCACTGGGAAGGCGACAGTGATGGCTATCAGCTGAGTGTCGGCGTTGTCGATGTTGAGGGTGAGAACTGACATCACTGGTGGTTCTGAGGTGTTGTAGCAGAGGAGGTGAATTTGAATGGCATTACACAGCACAGCATGGGTGATAACCTCATCATCACTTTACAGTAGAGGTGTGTCTGTGTGCATGTAGTATACTGTACACCTCTTGGGCATTGTGCATGCCCACATTTGCTGGCAATGTTCATACGTTACCAGATTGTTGGCCAGCACCTAATGAGCTATACCATCATGGTCATCACTGTATGATCTCTGCTCAGCAGCATCCCCGTGTCAGTTCTCCCTGAACAGTCATGCTGTCCATACTTGTGTCCCACACATTCTCATGTAAGCTAATTAATGTGTTTTTTTTTTTTACTTATATACACAGTAGACCTTGGCCGACCAGAGGATTCATTTGCTTCCAGTCTTCCAGTTTAGTGGTATGTATGTGGTCTGTACACTCTTCGGTCCACCGGCAGGTTGTACCAGTGTCTACATCTAGAAGAACAAAGTCCAATTTCCTGTTCTCATGATGCAGTTCTGTAGTATCTACACATTCTGTGTGCGCTGAGATCCATTTGTGGGTATCTGGCTGTTTGGTTGGAGATTAGTGACAGCACACCGATCGTACATGTAGCAAGGCAGAATCTGGCTGTGGAAATTATCCCACATTTCATGGTAGTGCTACATATGATTTTCACCATCACATGCCTGCACTTGTTCATATCCAAGCTCTAGTTTAAACACCACCTGCCTATACCCGATAAAGTACCTTTAGTACAAGGTCACATTTTCTGGCAGAAACTATACATAGTCATGTGTGTAAAATGTATTGCTCATGGTGACTGTGGCAGTTGTGTAGTGAATGCTGACTGGGTGAGATGTAACATTCGTTGCTTCTTATATGTCCATGATGGTGTACTTACATTATTGTAACCTAGTAAACATTACATGTTAGCAGTTAACACATTGTCTTCCACATAACAGTGTCTTCCACGTAACAGTTCCATGCTTCATGATGGACGTGTGCTGTTTGCCCATACAAGTCTTAAGTCCAACAGGTAATTACACCACTGTTGGGATGGTAC
This sequence comes from Dryococelus australis, assembly GCA_029891345.1. Taxonomy (NCBI): domain Eukaryota; kingdom Metazoa; phylum Arthropoda; class Insecta; order Phasmatodea; family Phasmatidae; genus Dryococelus; species Dryococelus australis. The sequence continues at coordinate 189,501,753 of CM057009.1, forward strand.
AGCTCATATATAATTGACTGCATAACCCATACCTGATATATATTCTCATTTGCACGAGCTATTAAAGTGGTGATGGTGCAAGGCAACTTCTTTTCCGGTCCAAGGTAATATACGGGACATACAACAACACTGCATGCCGTCAGGTATATGGCTAGACATTCCACTTTGTTTTTAATGTTTTGACTCACTCAGTGTTCGAGTCGTCCATTGCAGCTTTAGACTTGCTCAAGCAGGTAAGGAGGTTTGAAGTGAACACGTCGGTACCATCGTAACATCGCTATACTTGACCACGTCCAGCATGTTGAATGCGATGTACATGTTTGGAGAGTTATAGTTCTACTGTGGTAAAAGGTATACACTATTTTCTTCCTATGTGCACCCACATTATGCGAATTTCAGCATGTGCACTGTTTTGCAGTTACCAATAGGCTTGATGCCAGCATAAGCTATTGTGTGTACCATAGTCTCATTAAGCAACGCCATGTTGGTCTCCTTGATCAGTTGAACATAGCGTGAAGGTAAACATAACTGAAACTCTGCATTCATCATGCATGTAATGCACTTGCCGAAAGATGTCTCCGCCTGCCAGAAATTTGATGCCACATACTGCTTTCCATCAGTAGATCTGTCAGTGCCCTATACAAAGTGTAACCATTCAGCTTTGCTATAAGTCCATCCATGATGCTAACGAGTAGTACAGTGGTTTACCCCCATCACTGTGTTGGCCTTTTATATTGCCTGCTATTAGAAAAAATGCAATTACATTTGCTCCCCACCACTGTGATATGCACCACACTCCATAGCCCATGTCCTTAGCTGCAGTGTGTTCATGCAGGGACAAGACCAGCCTAGCCTGCATGTATCACATTGGATTTTGGTTATCATGTACCAAGCCTTCAATGGTCTTAATGATGGGCAGTCATACTCTGTCTGCAGATCACATAGTTTTATGTTCGCACCACAATGCATGCTCAAATATATCTTCTGCTCCGGGGCGGCCACAAAGACTACACCATCTGCCTCCAACATAGAGGTAAGTATATCGTACTTTATTATATTATACATTGCCATCGTCCCAATTGAGGCCGTGATAGTTTTTTTCCAACCACGTATTTATCACCTTATTTTTCCTGTTGAGAGTCCTCAATGGAAATGGGGGTATACATATCCTTGTTGCTATGCTGCCATATGCATATACTATGCATTTAATTATGAATCCACACTGAGACATGCAACCCTGAACGTTTGCAAACATTGTGACGGTCGTGTGGTGAATGGACTATAGGTACCACTTACGCTAGTATTTTAACTACTCTGTGACACACAGTGTATGTGACCTGTCTATTGTGAATGATTAATGTGCAGGCCTGACTATTGGCCTGGAAATTCTCCAAAGTGGTCATTTCAATCCTGCAGTCGACTACAACTGAATTTATTCTATAATCCTGTTTAATAACATCAAACATCAGCAGGGTTTGGTGTTCATGAATTTGTCCGGTTCCAGCATCAGCGACTGTGTTTGCCCATAGTATGATTCTAAAAGTCGGCGTACATTTGATAAGGTACCATATGCATACCATTCGTGAAATCTATGTTGAAATCTCCACATGAGTAACACTCAGAATTGAGGAATACTTTCATGTTCTTTATGTTCACATGATCGAATTTCGAACAGCGTTCTGTTTGCCTGTTTGAAACGCAACTATTATGTAGCATGGCATCTCGCATATGAAACTAGTTTTGACATTCCAATTTACACCCCCAAAGTGCTTTATGCTCATTTATAGGCTGTTCACGGTAAAATGAGCACTTTTGAAAACGCTGCTTAAGATCTATTTGTATGCATGTTGTGTATTCGTCCACCTTATGCCATTGTAGCCAATGGCAGTTGGTTTTGCATCAATGAGAGAGAATTTTTTATGGTTGCTCTAGTTCCAATATCTCTCCTCGCATCTACTTCAAAACCATTCAGCTCATACATGATTCTACTTATGTGTAATATACTATTTCTGATGATTTTCGTTTTGACAGGTTCTGTATCGCCTACCTTTGTAATTGTATATGGAACCTCAAGTATGAAATGTTTCCATGTCCATATTTATTGACCAACATCCCCAATCTTCTAAGGAATCTCATGTTTCCAGATGTTAGCGTGCTGGGTGCTTGCCTCATAATGACTTCTGGTTTAGTACAGTATGTTGTGTTTATTATCTTTGTACTTAATTGCTTAAATTTCAGACTCATCTTTGTGTATATGCAGGCATACAGTAATTTCCTCACCTTGGAAATTAATCAAACTACTGTCTTGGTCTTCTATAGAGATGACCACTTCCTTTACACACTCCGTCACAATAAGAATGTAATTGGCCGTCTTCAGTACATCCAGCAGCGTGAAGCATGGAGGTACCATCACAGAAAATTTGTGCAGGATTTGGCAGTAATTGCCATTGAGGTACAATCCAGTAACCAAATTACAGTTTGTTCTTATAACATTAACAGGGAAAATGTTTACCGGCAGGATGGCTTCGTGCATTTTATTCTCTTCTTACTTCATGTTCACGAATCTATGCATATCAGCAAATGTGTTGCTTCACGTGAATTCTATCTGAGCAGTACAGTACATATTGCTGTGTAGCATATCAGTTACCTCGCAGTACCGTCACATCCGGCCCCAGTGCACGATCAAGGTACTCACCTATATCTTCAATCTCATACGAACCTGTTGGTATATGCACCTTTTCTCTCTTACCATCCTTGACATAATGAAACATGCAACTGCGTTCATATATATTTGGTACAAAGAAGTAAGTTTGAAAATCTATCAGTGCGACAAACCTTGTCTCCTCCAGGTTCTGTGGAGGAAAGTGTGCAGAATGCAATTCGGAAAGTTTGGATGGCTTCCTTAAATTACCATTGCTCTCAACGTATTCAGCCATATCACCACACTTTTTATATGTGGTCCAATATGTCCCTGGCCCGAGATTAGTATCGAGGTTAACTATACTGCACTTTCATTGCCTTGGACAACATGGTAAGCGGTTGCGCATGAAGACACCTCGGAAATTGGATATTTTTATTTTCTGGGAAAACTTTTGTACATCTGTTGGTGAGTGAACATCTGGGTAGTGTCCTTAAGACCACAGTAAGGTTCAAGATATAGCCCGATGCCATTTTTTTACATCTTGTGAGCGCCACCACATACCTATTGTGGTGCATCTATTTGGCCAACTGCTTATTTTCTTCCTTAGCAGAGTTTACCACCTTCGCAATATTTCTTCCTTAGCAGAGTTTACCACCTTCGCAATATCACTTGCGCCATCAATAAGACTGCCAAGGACCCCTAATGCTGGCAAGATTTGGGACTAGATGCATCCTTGCTTCCCCTACTACTTTGCGAGGTTTCCTAGATATCTTCCTGATTTTTTCTTCCCTCCAAACCGCAAACCTATTCCCCTCTTGACATTAGATTTCATAATCTTGGACATGCCAACAGGTGGCTAGACATTCACCGTGCTTGGACTTGGGAGATATAACTATCGACATGGCTTTTTCCATGAGAACAAAGTTGGATACATGCCTTTCTTCCAACTTGCTACTGGTCACGTAGGCAATGTCATGTTCCTTGTACGCCTTGTCCAATGAATTGACAGGGACATCGCCTCACTTCAATCTCCATACTAGTCACCGGCCCACAAACATTTATAGCCTGGAATGTGTGCCTCGAAAGGGAGGCTGTTGATCAGCATATTCACCAGTCCACGACCCCTCTTGGTCTTACTCCCATAATGCATTATGGTATACTAAGACATCTTTATCGCCACATCTACTTTATACGTTTGTTTCAGGGCACGTGGTGGGCCACATCACCCAATGTCGAAATTGGCTGTCCACATCACCTGACCTTGGACATTCGGGACTGGGACAGTCTCGAATGTGGTCCTGTTGCTATAAGTACTTGTGCTTCACCCAGCTCCATATCAGTTCAGTGGAGATTGGGCCACAGTCCACCACACTTCCCGTTCACATCACTGCTGCTGATGAAACTATCACTCGTGAATCACGCCATGGGAAGCTGTTGCCAACCATCTGCGAGGTATTATAGTGGGACCAAGCAACTGTAGAGAGACATGTGTTCTTCTGAGCATTTTGGAGGAACAAAACGGTCCTATTTTCAAGAACATTTATCTATACTCTAAGTCGCTGTTACAGTCAATGTACCTATGCCTATCACAAATACTACAAGCTGTAGATGGTCTATGTTAGTTTCCATTTAGCGACAATAAATAAGTTGTGCTGCCAAATGATACTTCGCCAAACTGTGTTTGTTTTCGATGATGTAGTATGCCGTTATTTGGCATTCACTTAATTTTTAACTGTGTTTTTGTATAAATTTGATTTCCCTTTCTAGGAATGTATAATTTTTTTTTCTCTTTTTAATGATACAGCCCTTTATGCTCTTTCCCAGCACCAAATATTTTGGCATTTGTTTATTAAAGCAAGGTTAAATAATTTTTGTCGCTGTTTCTGTAATTAATTTATTAATATGTGAGTGTGCGTGTGTGTGTGTGCGTGTGTGTGTGTGCGTGTGTGTGTGTGTGTGTGTGTGTGTATATATATATATATATATATATAATATTTTGTGAATTCACTACTTTTCATATTTTTTAATTTATTGGCGACCAATTATATTGATCTGATTTAAACTCTGTCTCAACCAAGTGACATTTTTTTTAGCATTTCTACAAATTGAAATGTGAAATGTTAAAGTAACTAAAATTTTTTATTTTATGTACATTTGTGATTTTCACATTTATGCCTTTTGCTGTTAATAATATTTTCTCTTGTTTTCTTTCTATAAAAATTAATTTGTAATGTATTTCTGGTATTACTGCAAAAATACTGCTTAACAAATTATCTGTATCAGTGATTTTTGAAGTAACCCAACAACAGTGCACGTCACTGGTATTTTCCAAATGTGCCTCTGTCCACCTTCTTCATCACCTCTTGCTATGGCATGATAATAAAATATTATATGCTCTGGCTTACCTTGATCTTCATGTGGCATTCCCACTTTATTTACAATGTTTGGTAAGTTATTTATTTTGTGTTTGTTTTAATAGTGTTTATAATATTCCTTATGGAGCATGCAACTTTATTTTGTGGAGTAGATTTAGTTTTGCAGCAGTTCTGGTATCCCGGAGGGAAAACCCTGCTGATTTGAGGCCTTTTTGTGCAGACTTGCGGCTGTCACATGGCGAGATTTGTTTGATGTCTTCTGGCAATTACTTCATGACTGATGCTGATTTATAAACTATAACATCTTGTCTGCATCCTGAAAGTACAGAATATGGGTCACCTTCCAAAATAGTCCAGTATTATTAGGAGTTTGTCGGCATGTACATGCACTATTGCCCGGTAGCGCCCACAACATTCACACAATCAATTTTATTATTTAAATCAGTGCCTTTGTAAAAATTTTTTATCAACCTATCATGTGACTGAATTAGTTGAAAATGGGTTGGTAATGTTTTTCTTTTGTGTGAATCACTAAAGATATGCAGCATCATCAAAATTAAATTTCTTTTGTATTTTTTATTTAATCTTAACTTAATGTTTTTTTTGGGTTCCCGTTAGTATATTTTGTGTGTGTGTGTGTCTATATATATATATATATATATATATATATATATATATATATGAAGGAACCAAAGTAATTTATTATTTGTTGTAGGATTATAAAATATATATTATTATTAGTTCTTTTTAAGTTGAAAAAATATAGTTCCTTTTGATCACACGGATCCTTCGAGATTTCCTTGTTAATACCTTGCTCTTTCACTTTTAAATTCATAAATTATATTTTGTTGTATGCACCAGTAATTTTTTTATTGTAATGCATGTGTAATTGGTGCTGTGGAGCAAACTTTGTTTCGGCCTAAGTGATTCTAATCTTCTTTGAGATCACCTCTACACAACAATATCCTTGGAGCTTTCTGTTTATGGCATGTTTGGGGTTATGCCCACTGCCACTTTTCTGGCATTTCAGAGGAGAGTACTCCAGCATCACTACAGTAGCATGTGAAAAACAGTCGGCCATAGAGCAGTATTTTAGCATGGGCCGCTATGTAGCGGTGGATTCGATTACCTGTGTCAAACGTATTTACATATGCCTAAGCATATAAAAGTATGTGATAATGTTGTTGCCGAGAACCTCATGGTTTCCATGTGATAGCTAAGGATTTCATTCCTCATAAGAGAAGGTATCAACTGGGATTTGATCAGTTCACTATCGCACATCAGTGAACGATGAACTACGCCGTATCCAAGTTCGGCCATAGTGGCCTGCAGCGTGTTAAAGACAGCTGTATTACATTTACTGGTGATGGTAACTGCAGTTTTGAAGGGAAACGGGCCAAGAATCTCGGAGGGCTGAAATATGATGGCGGAGCAGCTAATGTGTCCTTTGTCCACAACATCACATCAGAGGCTTTGCAAACACTGGCAGTGCTGCAGGGCCCATCTGCTAACACCGAGATGCTTCTTCACACACTAATGGACATTATGACTCAGCTGGCTGCTTTAGAGGCAAACTCAACAGTGTGGGTGAGCGAACAGCCAGCAGGGTAAATACGGCTGTGACTACTGAATTACTGGCATTGAATGAATATGTGCGCAAAGTGCCCGCTTTGGACAGGAGGCTCGCCACTATGGAAGGCCGTCTCTGATACGAATGTACTGAACAATACCATGGATATGCAGCTTAGCATATTGATCGAGAGCATGTCCAAACTAACTGACTGTGCTTCCAGCGATGCATTTGTGGTCATAGAAAGATGGATATTTGGCAAACACGAATGCAATGTCTACTAAAATGGAAGCTGAGATTCGCAAATTGGCTGAAGATGTGCTCAATCTCTCTGGCTTAGTGGGCAAGCTCATGGCTGTGGAGAAGAGACTCGATGCTGTAGGAGAGCGAGTTGCAGACTGAGTTCCTACTGGCCTGACTACTAAACTAGACGAGCACCTTAATGTCAAGACCCAGGGTGCTGGGATGCTGACTGCTTTAAATAAGAATCTAGAGGTTTTGGTCAACATTGAATCGAACCGTGCCACTATCGGTACAGTGTCTGCCCAGATGGGTACTCAATTTCACTGAAGATGTGCACAAACTGAGTGCTTTAGGAGGCAAGCTCGGGACTGTGGAGAAGGTTGATGACTTGTTCGAGCGAGTTGACACAAACGTTCTTACCGCCCTTACTGCTAAACTAAACTAACACCTTAATGTGGCGAACGAGGGTGTGAACAAGCTGGCCACTTTAAGCTAGAGCCTGTACCCAATATGGAATTGAACCTCAACACTGTCAGTACAATGTCTGCTCAAATTCGGACATTGACTGACATGGAGAAGCTAGCGTCTTTAGGAGATACACGCTCGGCTGTGGAGACACAGCTCGATGCTGTAGGTAGGCAAGTTTTTGACAACATGGTTCCTACCACCCTATCTGCTAAACTGAATGAGTACCTTAATGTATTAACCGAGGGTGTCCGCAAGCTGGATGCTTTACGTACCCTGCTAGGGACTGTAGCCAACTTGGAATCAAAATTCGGTGCTGTTGTAGAAGGAATAGCTAATAGAGTTCTTACTTGCATGATCGAGGAACTAGAAGCACAAGTTCACCCTTTGGGTATGGAGCTCACAGAAATGGACGAGGTTATATATTGCACAATTGCTCGAGTCCTGTCTCTTACTTGTGCACAGACGATGGTAAATGTAAACTTTGCCAGCTAGTGCGAGATGTGAGATGCGATCATCCAGCAAATCTGCATGTCTGAAGACAATGTTACAAAGCTGATCAAGCAGATGTGAAGAGCCTTCCCATATATATATATATATATATATATATATATATATATATATATATATATATATATATATATATATATATATATATATATATATATATATATATATATAGACACACACACACATTCAATTAGACGATGTAACTCCTCGACAGGAGCAGCTATTGTACTAAAAACAAAAGCAGAATTGTCATTGACAATTGAGCTTTTGTTTTTAGTACAATAGCTGCTCCTGTCGAGGATTTACATCGTCTAATTGAATGTGTGCACAATACGTATTCACTGGCCAAGCATGCTCGAATAGAGCACAATGCTACATTGGAAGAGGCCTTTCACCCTATCACATCTCGGCTAGATAATTTACAGAACACAGTTTCCCTAGCTGCAATGAAGACTGAACCAGTTGTCAAACCATGAGTTGGAGGAAGAACAAGACACTTCCGGAGGAGGATACTACGACAGTTGAAGTATAAGATAATTTGCCTTTAGCTGCATTGAAATGTAAAAAAGACAGATCTCACTTGCGCTATATGGCTGATCGCAATTACCTCTCTTTGTACACAAAGTGGTTCATTGATGGAACGTACAGTTTTTATAGGTGCAATAAGAAATGGTTCTTGGGGAACAAAGAAATTTGTTTTCTGGAAAAGGACTTTATAAAGATCGATGATGAAGTGATAAGCATGTCCTCCAGACTTTACGAATTGTTGTTGAAGCGTGAGCTAGGAGGATACTCGCAAGAGGCAATGATGCTTCCAGCATTGCTTGTAAAGATGAGACACATCCGAAATTTGGCATTGTTGCTGACCTGTATACAGACATGCTTAGCAAGTGGCTTGGGTTTGACTTCAAAGCTTGATGAAGGTAGTTGGCTCAAGTATGTATTCTGGGGAAATGTGAATGAGCTCGTATCATGTCTACGACTGCTGCCTCTTAGCAAGCTGGTGATAATTCCCACATGAACAAAATTGTTAATATTTTAGAAGAATTTCATGGAGGTGGGTTCATATACTGAAGAAAATGTTTCGTGTGCAGATCGCTGCTGAGCTCCACCAACCTGCACATCATAATTACCCCAGGCAAAAAGTACTAGTCTTTGGGTTGACAAAATATGTACAGTTTTGACCTAATTGAGATGATCCTGTATGCCATTGTTAACAGGGGCCACATATACATGTTAACTGTAACCAATTGTTTCAGTAATTATTTATGGGCACTACCTTTTCCCAGGAAATAAGGCATTGAGGTTAGTAATGCAATGAAGATTGTTTTGCAAGATAGAGGCACCTAAGAATTTTCAGACAGATCTTGGCAGAGAATTCTACAATCCTGCTTTCCATTCGCTAATGGCTGCAAATAAAATAAGTCACCATAGTACTTTTTGTAGGAAAAGGGCCTCCACTATGTAATTGTTTAATCACACACTGAAGATGACATGTGGCGAGAATTTTCGTCAAGGAGAAGTTTCAATTCATTAGACTTGTTGCTTTGCTTGGTATCTGCCTACAAATATTGAGTGTACTGCACAATCGGCATACGGCCAATTAATATTAGAGATGATTCATTGCTGTCGACTGTGTTCAAGAATGAGAGGAGATTCGACAAGCATAAGGCTAAAGTGAGGATTGGTGACTATATCAGAATATCATGATTGGTGGTAGCATTTGCAAAATCATACACCCCGAACTGAAGCACCAAAGTCTACAGGATTGTCAGGATTCGTCATTACAAAGGAAGGGCCTATTTTATTGCCAATTAGAATGGTGATGAGCTGAAGGGCATATTTTTTTTAACAAGAAATCATGCCAACTAAGTTTTCTGAAGTCTATTTGGTTGAGAAAGTGTTTCACCGCCGGGACAGCCAGATTTTCATCAAGTTGTTAGGATTTAATTCTTGACACAATAGCTGGATCTATCAGTCAGCACTTAGTGATGTGTATTTGGACACATAGCATTGAAAGAGGTGTGTGATTGGACCTGTATTTATGTACCACTGTCAAATGTATTTTTTTAAGTATAAATTAATTCATCTAAGGAAATATATGTACTTGTGTTGTGTACATTATTCATAGACTGTAATCCCTCTCACATTATCTCACCTTTCCTATGTGTGTTTGATTTTCCTGGCTGGTAATACAGCGGAGGGTCATGCAGCTGCAGGTTATTTTCGTGTGGGGTACTTAGCACACCCCTCTCACAAATTTGCCGCTCATTAAAAAAATATCTGTCCATCTGGCCACATGTGTAGCTGTTATTACTTTTCAGCTTGGATGCTTGTTAAGAAAATCCCAACCATCTGAGGTCACGACTGGGTCATGGTTCACCTTGGAGGATTTGTGATTGAGATGTACTTCTGACTTGTATACTAGGCAGTGCCTCGCATGTAATCTTTCAATTTGTCTGCTTGTTAAAGTGGGGCTGTAGGCCACGAATTTTGGAGCTGTGGCTGGGTGGTGATGTTTATTATTCTATGCCAGGAATTGCTGTCTGCCGTAATCGTCGGCAGCAGTAGTTATCAATTCCAATTAGGTAAATTACCATCCGAGGTATTTTTTATATGGTGTGTGTGCCGCTGCTGCTTTAATTTTTACAGTGATGCACAATCTTAATTGACCTTGTGCTTGGCCATTAATCATTCTATGGGGTCCCCACTGAGGGTCGCCTATTTTTTCTCATCCATTATCATCCTCCTGTACATCCTCACTTATTCATTGCTTCACTTGTGCTGGCCCATATATCAGCAATACCAACCGATGGGTGCTGGGAATATGGGAGGTTGGGGGACCATGCTGCTGCTGCGTGAGTGTAATTATCCTTTAATTTTAAATTTTCTGTGTGTGCAAATTACTACATGACTATGATTATGTATATAAATATGGCTTCCGTCTGTTTAATGGCAAATCAATCAGGTATAATGAACATCATATATATTTTTATATCATCTGGATCTTATATTACAGTGCTAGCTGATACACTCCCACCCTACAGCTCCCCTCCCTAACTCAGTAAATCACACCCCAACCACCGGCCTAGTTCCACACCACTTCTCACCACATCAAAGCACCAGCTGCACTTTACTGTCTACATGTCCTCAGCCACAGCTAGTTCACACCCACTGGTCACCTACCTGTCGTCAACAACAACCACTGTAGCCACCAATCGAAACATGTAAGACTCTTCTTCAATGATTTTTCACACAATTACAACTCCTTCCATGTGGACGAGTGATTACACCGTCTTCGCCTGGTCCGTGTTTCACTGGCTATACCGGGTGCTTCTTACACAGAAAATATTGAAATTCTCATTCTGATGCACAATCTACTTCTGTATTCTTCACTGTCTGATCTACAACGATATGAGGACATCTTGTCTACATAACTTTGGATGAGATGCTACGCTTGCAACATCTCAGAGTTCAAGAACAGCAGGAATGCGGCCAACGCTTGTTTTATAAACTATAACTGCAGTTAATGAGGACAGTGGTGCAATGGTGAAAAGTGCAGTGAGCTACAGTAGTTACCAGAAAATTTGGGTCTGGCTGACATAGAAGATTGGGGCAATTCCATCAACAATCATATCAGTAACCCCCGCCCAGGTGAAGGTGGTAGTGAACGAGAAGTGTGGTGGTCGGAATGGCCGTGGGCAAAGGTGTCAGTTGCGACGGTCCACAGAGGTCTGCGGGTTCCGAGTGGTGATCAGAGGTGAGTGCCTATCAGCTAGTGTGAGAGAGCTTGTCTGTTCTAAAGTAGGTGGAGGCGATGAATCCAAACCACTAGTATTTAAGTAAAAAAATTGCAAATGATCATATCTTTCCTTACTGCAACACCATTTTTTAACAAACAAAAATATATTATACTTCTGGATACTTTCAATAGAGGTTTGTTGTGAATTTTATTCTGAAAAACGCTTATTTACTTCTATCAAAACAGACTATGTTGTAGAATATACTATCCCAGAATGCTAATGTTTCATTTAGGAAACACAAGTAGGTTCTATGCTGTTCATGTAAAAAAGTTACCTAAAAACAGCTATTAACTATCATTACATATTAACACATACAGAATGAAGTAACTACCTAAATTTTACACTTTTTGTGATCTTAGTAATGTTCAGAAACAAAATATTATATATGAAAATCATCCCCAGGGAAGTTAAACATTTCTTAGGATGTAACATGTAAGCTTAAAAAAAAATTGATCTTCTGCAAAACTTTTTTAAAAAGGGTATTCCGTAAACAATTACCAAGATAACATGCTTAAGCAAATACTATATTTATTCCCATATTTGGAGGGACGTGGGTTCGATTCAGAAAATTGAGATTTCTTTATTTTTCCTGAAATCACTTCAGGCGATTGCTGTGATGTGTTCATATTACGCACCATACTACATTTCCTTAGCAACACAATTATTTTCAACCATTCCCTATACTCACAGAGAGATATCATAGAATGTTCATTACACAATATTGACCTATTTGCTTATACAAACCATTATCAAAGTGCAAACCAGATATATATGCCCTACTCACTAATATTTCCACATAAACTCTGTAAAAGGAGTATTGCAAATATCCATTACTTCCCGTATCCATGTGAAGTATATTATGTAATTAAGTTACTACAAACCCAACTTTTCACTCCAATAATCCCTCTCCCCCCCATATCACAGGAAAGTATTGTGAGAGTGTCAAGTTATAACAGAATCCCACCCCAGATCTCAAAAGAGTCCAGCCTTAAACTATTGCAAATGAATATAATTTAATATATGTGTTGTTTGGAACATACATATTTGTTAAAGTACTAACCATAGAAGGAAGACAGAATTTTGTAGTTTCCTTCAAATGTTCCATTCTCTCTCTCCTATACTCAAACATTTTACCCCCCAACTAGCAAACATTTTACCATTTTACCAGAAACATATTGCCTTCCTAACTAACATTTTACCTCCAACTAACAAACATTTTACCCCTAACTAGCAAACATTTGACTCTATTTCCACACATTTTACCCTCAACTAGATAATTTTTTACTATAAACATTTTTACACAACTAGCAATCATTTTACTCTACTAGCACACATCATTTTACTCTACTAGCACACATCTTACCTCAAACTAATATTGTACCCAATGAACAAACATTTTACCCTATTACCAATCATTTTACCCCCAACTATAAATCATTTTGCTCGAATGCCAAACTTTTACCGTACTACCAAACCTTTTACCCCATCTAACAAACATGTTGTGATACTACCAAACATTTCACCCTATCTAAGAAATATTTTGTCATGCTAACAAACATTTTACCCCAACTAGCAAGCATTTTTCCCCCAATCGAGCAAACCTTTTATCACCAACTAACAAACATTTTATCCCCAACTAGCAAACATTTTATCCCGAACTAACTAACTTTTTTACCACCAAACATTTTACCCTACTATCAAACATCTTGTTCTGGACTACTACCACAAATAAATGACTTCAAACAAATATGCTACCATTCATAAATGGATGTTAAGTTTTCAAAAACAAAATTAACTTTAAAATAATGTGTGCTGAGTCTAGGTAGAGCACAATACTTAAACAGAAAACTAGACCAATACATATCTGGTCAAAAAGTGTAAATTGAAATGTGGTTCGATTAAGGAATTAATTGAATTAATAGCATAATGAATTGGTGTTGGTTGTATATTATTTTCTGTTATAATAAGCATACAACTGACCAATTTATAGAATTGTTTTCAATAACAAATTATTAATGAAATGCTATAATCTATAAGAAGATTTGATTACTGTGCATGAAGGAGGGAGGTTGGGGGGGGGGGGGGGGGGGTGCTCGCGATGAGTATGTTATGTTTATAACTAAACAGAAAGCATTTTTTTGTTTGGCATGGTTTCATTAATTTGACCTTTTTCTATGCTTGCAAACCACATAAATAATATTTAAATTGATTAAAAAAAACATTGGTAGTACATTATCATTTACAGTATTCCTGATTTGGAAGATTTATTTATACAAAATCTCATTTGATTGCAGTAGAGTTCATAAAACGTTAAATAAAGTGTCGCTCATATCTTATTTGCCCTTTGATGGTTAGTGTCCAAAAATCCTGTCACCGTGAAACAGAGCATTACCACTGAGGATGTCCCAAACGAGTGGAAGAAGAAGTTGGAAGTTAAGCTACACCATATAACTTGGAACTTGGACCCTCTGTAACACATTAACGCACAGAGAAAATTCGTTGATTACGCGGCCTAGCCCTGAGAGAAACAATGAAGCGAACGTTTGAAAAACACGTACCCAGTTGGAGGGAAGTATGAAGTTAGTCGCCAAACATAACACAGCTGATTGCCGGTGCGTCCATCACCAACACCCAAATAAATAGATTAAAAAATAACTTCTCTTGACTATTGTACTAAACTACATTGCGGTGATCAAACTACTAGTTAGTTAAAATACCATATTAGCAGACTATATTCCGTAGTACGAAGACAGGGTTGGAGTGGCGAACTAGCGTGGTCTTCTCAGGAGCTGGGTGGAAAGTGTCGGATGTATCATAGATTGATTGCTTGGTGGCGCTAAAATAAACTAAACATTAGTTAAGAGTGCACCACAAGAAGTCACTGGGGTCACGAAAAGGCGCTTTTGCATGGTCACTCTTCAATCGATTCTCATGCTGAAAACCTGAGTTTCAGCATGGCATTACCGCATGGGCATGCTATAGCTGCTCAGCTTAGACAGTGCTCTAATAACACCTGACTTCATGACTGAAAGGACGTAGCACAGCGGGGGCACTCAAATAACGCACATGAGAAATTGTATCACGCGGCTCATGTAACAACCACTTTGCTGTGGTCGGGTAGGCTGGAGTGGAAAAGCTGGCTTAGGGACGGCAAACACAACTGTCAAAATCTCAATGGAAAACTAACTTTTTAGTTCCTGTCAACAACTGAGTTTGAAACTCTGAAAGTTAAAGTCATTAACTAAATTGACATTTCAGTAAAATACTCAAATTAAATAAATTCCATGTAAAACCTTAATAATCAATATCTTTTTAATCTCTTAACTAAAAGGAGATGAATTTGCTATAAGTTAAAATAAACAGAAGTACCATTCTGTACTTATTAACTTGCACTAAAGAACATCAAGAATAGTAGGAATGACTCAAAGAGAGATATTGCCCTAAATGTAAATGAAATAATAAAATTATAAATAACTAGATTGCTCTCAAAAATGAAAATAATGTAAACTGTTCACTTGGAATTCTTAATAAAATCCTTTATTTAAGGATTTATTGTATTACACTGGCTAGTTTGGGACAGTAATTATCCTTGAAATACTCAACCCTTGAGTATACTTTGCGGGATTAAGACAAATGAACCACCAGGACTACAAAAGCTGAAATTAATGGATACAGGATGTACCCTGCATGTTCCTAATCTTTCATCCTCATTAATAATATTACAAAAAAAAAAGCAAATATACTGAAGTGTGGAAAATTAAAAAACGCATGTGCCTTAAAATTGTCCTAATTAAAATGACACAGACTCCCCCCCCCCCCCCAAGTGGTGGCTAGGGATTTCTGGAACGTACAACCAAAAAAATAACCTATAAAACCTAAACAAGATCAACACGAAAAGACAACTCAATTTTTAGACTGAGTTAAAAACAAGGTTTCAAAAATAACACGACAAAAAAATCCTTTAACTCTGACTCAAAACCAGGAAGAAGTTATGTATAACACCCAACAACACATAAAGAATTCCAGGGTTCATGATAAACTGAGTACAACACCCGAGAACAATTAAAGACTTGCTTGGTCACACAAAACTAACTCCTCAAAAATGTTAAGAAGAGTAGAGACAGAATGAGGTGATGCTGATGGTGATTAAAAAGTTTGTTTACGGTGCTGATTTGTAGACATGACCACTATGAGGGACAGGAATGAAATCCCTGCACAACCAAGCTACCCTGGAACAACCGTCCAGTCCAGTGACCAGGGATATTGGTTCTCCCTGCCATGGCATCAATCCAGTTAAAATAAGCCAGAGCTATCCCTAGGTTTTCAGAATGTCGTAGGATGCATTGTTATCGGTCAGCCCCATGAAGTGAAATCCAGTACCCACATGTTCTTTCATTCCATCACCAGGGAGACACATGGCAAGGAAGGTGGTTTGGAACTTCTGTGTGCAGTTGGATTTGAAATGGTGATAAACTAACTCTTTGGTTTGTGTGCTCCGATTTTACATAAGTGAATAATGTAGTCAAGCTTTTAGTTCAAACTAAACATACACATGAGCAAAATTAGAATTTTGCTGTCTTGAATAATTTTAAATATTAGTTAATTTGTTTTCATAAATGTGCCTTCATTTTTACTTTATTTTTATATTAATCACTTGTTTTGTTTATAACAAAATGTGAATTCTTTATACGTAGGGACACTTGAGCATATGATAAAGAAAAAACACAATTATGGCAACTCTTTTTATTAGCAGTGTTAACACTGCTAATAAAAACAGAAAGTGCCTCATCAGATTCCTGTAATCTGTTAGACATCCCTAGTTGCAACTGAGCATGCAATATGGAGGGGATAAAAAAATTTAAAATGTTGGCATGGTATGCATTAAATGACAAATGTTGTGACATGGCAAGACTTGTTCTTTCACTAAGAGGTCCTTGTGTGAAAGGAAAAATCACTTCAAGAAGTTGTGCTTCTGGCACAATTTTACTTTGGTGTAGTTTGACAATAGCTTTTAAAAAGTCTAAAAAACTTAGGTACACTCAGGCCATCAGTGGCAGGGAAATGACGTAACATGTTTTCGAGAGGATGAGTGATTTTGCCAGAAACAGAAGAGTACGAACAAGGTGGTGAGGATGTGGGGTGCATCTGTGTACTGGAAACTGTGGCGGGATGAAAGGAAAATGAAGTTTGGAGGGGTGTGGTGTTGTGGATGACATTGGATGGAATAGTGGTTGAGGTTATGGTGGAGATGGTAACGTTGCCAATTAAATTAACAGGAATGGATTGCGTGGTGACAGTTGCCTGTAGTGAATGTGAGGTTAAATGTACACCAGCAAACTGTTGGGTAATAGTGGTGATTGTGGTGGTAGGAACATCTACTTCTGAAAGAAGCATGATGGAGAGTTACTCCTAATTGGCAACAGCCTCAAAAAGTGACTGGGTTTGAGGTACTATGCTTTGAAGTGATTGTACTTTAGCCTCAGACAATTGCTCAGAAAACAAGGCCAGTATGTTTTGTGTACTTTGTTTAAGACATGCAAGACGATTCTTTACCCTGGGATAAGAACCAGCATCGTCTTCACTGAGGTTATCATAAACCTCTTGTAGAGAAATTATTTTGGTTTTACAGGTTCTGTATTCTTGTTCAGGAGTTAAGTCTTTTAAATTATCTAATGAAATAGGACAATTATTATTTAATGCAGCTTGTAATGCATTCATTTGTGTAGCTGCATTATTATCAGGGACTTGTACCCCTCTGATGGTACACTCGTAGGTGCACTCCTATTTTAGAAGCAGTTCAGTTACTATATAAATGCTATGACTGCCAGAATTACACACAAAAACTTATAAATTATAAATACGCACTATTAACCTAACCTAGGTTCAAAACACAGCACTCTTGCCAACACCATGCATGCCCCAGTCCCAAGGACACATGCAATAAGCATGCACAGTAAAAACATCCAATACACAACAGAAACCACCAGTTCTGCTACGACTTGTTATGTGTCAGCCTCGTGAAGTGAAATCCAGCAACCACATGTATTTTCATTCCATCACCAGGAAGACACATGGCAAGGAAGGCGGATCAGAACTTTTGTGTGTAGTTGAATTTTAAATGGTGATAAAATAAACTCTTTGGTTTGTGTGCTCCAATTTTACTTAAGTCAATAATGTTGTCAAGCTCTTAGTTCAAACTAAAAACACAGCTGAGCAAAATTAGAATTTTGCTGTCTTGAATAAATTTAAATATTCCATTGTTTTGTTTTCATAAATGTGCCTTCATTTTTACTTTATTTTTATATTAATTACTTGTTTAGTTTATAACAAAACTAGTAATACTTTTTACATAGGGGCACTTGAGCAAATGATAAAGAGAAACACAATTATGGCAACTCTTTTCATATAATAAATAATTTCGTGTACATGTAGTCAAACAACAAATCACTTCAACATAAATAACTAAACTGAGTATTTTGAATGATGGTTTATAATAAATATTTTGCATTTGTTTATATAGTTGTAAAAATGGGTAAATTACATGTGTGCCTTGTGGGCACATTCAAGCAAGTAAAATTATTTTAGGTTACATTTTTTTTTGTTACATAGAAAGGGAAATTTGAATATTTTTAGTGCCAAAAACAATGTTTATATTTTTGCCTTACGTTTAGTCTAACAGTCTAGCATTCTGAGCAGCACGATTCATCATGCACAAAATAATGGAAATGTATTACTTGATTTTTGATGAACAGAAACTGGCAGAATTCATAAAGTGAAGGAAAACATTTGGGCGCCCCGACTAGAAGTGCAGAAACTTCCTGCAAAGGATGTTGCCAAGAAATATCACATCCCACAGGCAATACGAAGTTCGGATGCCATTAGTAGTTGTACACAAGCGGGCTCCCCGAAACTCGTGGGCCGCCTAGTAATATAAAAAAAGAGAAGTAGAGTAAAATCACAAAAACTAACATGAAGGGGACAAAGTAAAAATCACTGCAAACAAACTTACCTAAACAATTGTGAAAAACAAAATTACATCAAAAGATGTAATCTAGAGTGTTGAGAGAAAATAAATCGTAGCTGACTACATGCTTTTAAAAATGGAGAAGGAGGCAACGACATTGGCAGGTCGCATATATATATATATATATATATATATATATATATATATATATATATATATATATATATATATATATATATATATATATATATATATATATATATATATTATTGAATCGTGTGTGCTCAGAACTCAGTGTTTCACATACACAATCACTTATTTAACGACTACTGAAAACTTCCAAAATGATTACCAAAACTTTTCATTAATTTGTCTTAGTAATTTGCAGAAATTATGGATTTTAAAGCTACTTGATATAATTCAGAACAAGTAAAAAGGAAATTACACTATTTGCATACTGAAACAAAACAACGCAAAGGTACAATAATTTAAAGTATACTTGTCATTGAATTATTTAACCAACAAATTTGTGGTGAGTAAAACAATTTATTAAAGAATTTAATAATTATAGTTGTTTGACATAAATAGCTAACACAATGAAGCAATTAACCGGATCACATATTCACTAAAAAAAATGTATTATTTAGGAAATAAATGTATTAATTAAGTAGTACTCGAATATCAGCATTGTAAAAAAAATAAACCGTGCCAATACATCTGGCACAGCATGACTCGTGATGACATGTCCAAACCCAACTTAATATTAACCCCTTAACCTAAAACTTAAAACTATCAACTGCATGGAAGCAGTTGCTCATCCAGAGAGGACCAGGGTGTAAGACACTCATTAACCCAATTTGGCACTCTTCTGTTCATGTGAATCAACAGAGTGAACAAGCTTGACCAAAACTCCAAGACCAGGACTTACCATCTAAAACTTATAGACTTGTTATTCTGAACTAACAAACTGTATGTCGTCTGGAACTCACAACCACGTTAAAAAAATAACTTATGCAAAAGCAACTTGCAAATAAATACTACCTTAAATTTTGTAAATATCAAAAGTGAGTGTACCATAATCAACCAAATTACACTACTCTGAGTGTACAAGGGTGTACCTAAATTTGAACTATACCTAAAAAAAAACTAAGATCAAAAGAGAATGAAAGAGGAAAAATGTGATGACATGATCTGAAGCAGCTTAGTCACAAACCAAAACTATTTCAAAGCCCCCATCAAGACTCTACACAAATTTAACCAAGGTTTTTGCTAAACCAGTGGTCACTCACAATGTTATAAAACTTCCAAGGGAAAAGACAAAGCTAGCACAAGATGTGTTCCATTCCACACTTTAAAAAATCGCGAGACCAGTTCCCGAAAACTGAAACATTGGAGTTCACACAAGATCAGCAAAAACCACAAACAAAAAATTTAACTAATATGCGAAAGTCTGTTTAACATTAATTCAACTAAGTGATCAAGTAAATATTGCTTATTTAATTAACAAAATACATAACATTACTTTATAAAACTGCCCAGAAATAACTAAAAGAACATTTGTGCTAAAACAAATAAACTGCCAAGAAAACGGAACATTGGACTTGTATAAAACAGTACTATCTAACTGCAGTGCAAACAGAGATTATAATGTATCTCACAAAATTGGACAATGCCTGGACTCAAATCTTACAGAGTCCCTGAATCTTCGTGAGCAAATATATACACCCATCTCATGCAAAAAATGCATTTCCAAACACTATGAACACAACTGCAATAGACTACATAAATTAAAAGACAAGAC
Source organism: Dryococelus australis (assembly GCA_029891345.1). Lineage (NCBI taxonomy): Eukaryota > Metazoa > Arthropoda > Insecta > Phasmatodea > Phasmatidae > Dryococelus > Dryococelus australis. Next base: position 189,522,125 of record CM057009.1, read on the forward strand.
TATAATATCACAAGTCTACAACACAAGCAGACCTGAAAATTATATTGCAAACTTATTTTGAAACTCAGCAAAACAATTTTAAACAAAGTACAAATACTTAAAAAATATTCCCGAAGAATTTCCAAAACATTAGAGACAAAACTAATTTTCACTAGAATGACTTGTAAACAAACTAGAGGGTACCAGTGGAAAATGTTGCCATGCAGTTGGTACCCCTGCGCCGACAAAACAGCATGGCCATGATGGCCAAGTACATGTCCGAAGTGGCAAAAAACGAATGTTAACAAGGCACTTCGGCTTTGACTAACCTTGGTTAGGCTCACCTTTACAAGAGTCCCTTCATCCAGTTCTCGCGAACAGCCAAGATTACGTTGCCCCTGCTCACTTTCCCGAGCAGACACCGGCCCAACCGCCCGCCAGCACCACGAGTCAGCCATCATGGAGGAGCACTCCTTCCAGCAGACCTAAGGCAAAGGGTAGTGAATGTAGTCCCCTATTTCATGCTAACCAGATGGCCCACGAGGTCTACAGTGTATACCGGCTGGGCACCAGAGAAAACTAAAGACCCCTTTTAGTTCCTTTATGTACCTCACGATTCTGGCGTCGCAACATAAAACAACCCAATTGACCACGACTAAAGCTGCGTTTTAAAAATCACATTTTGATAAGGTAAGAGTAGCATTTTATTTTCCCCAGTCGTTGGTCAATAAGTAATCATAGTACCCCAAAGCGAAGAACCCAACCTCAAGCCGGGAATCTCGTAATGTATTCAAACCCAAACTTAGTGACAGTAGTTCGAGACCACCCACAATAAACTGGGCATGTGTCAGCTTATGTGACTGTAATAATTTACAGGAAACGAAATTATGTTTACCCAACCTAAATAGCAATTAACCTCAGTATTTCTAGGACCCAAACTCTTAAATCTGCAGATACACTACTGCACAAATAATTACAAGTGTTGCAGTTACCAAATTACCACGACTTAACTATACATTGAAAATTGTTTAGTTTTGTTACCAAAACACTTATAAAATATCTAAGGTGCTTTAACATAAACTGCAACATGTATACCACCTTGACTGTTGCACCAAAACTTTCAAAAGAAAATTCAAAATTCGCCCAACAAGGACTTTTATAAAGTGCGCACAAAAGTGTAAACAGCTCACTCGAAAATACGACTACATAACCACAGAAGAAACTTATGTTTTGAGTAACCTAATTCCTTTAAACTGAAGTAGTAGGGAAATGGGAATTGACGCGCAACGGCATCTGGCGTAGGATGGGAGGATTTGGTGGCCGCCATATTGTTACATCACCGTCCGCCATTTTTCTCTTTTTACCCTCAAAATCGACCAAAAGACCCTAAGAATTTCTCTTTCTTCCCTCAAAAACTGTTAGAAGCCCCTAAAATTAATAGAAGCCCCCTCGTGCAAAAACAAGCCCCTAGAATCCAATCTTCGCCAATTTAATTAATCTGAGGGGCTTCCTTTGGACCTACAGAGCAGCGGTGGCCAAATCGATACAAGGTATAGAGGATAGGTCTCAGACCTAAGCATCAGTCATCTTGTATCCATAAATTTACATTTCCCAGCACCACCATTAGTAGTCACATTTGGTCCATCCCCAGCAGAAGACTGACTCCCTCGCCTCCACTCCCCTCATATATACTCATTCCGTCATCTTGATTATTCATTTGTCATTTGTTTACATGCTACTGGTGCAGCCATCTTTGTTTATATTTTACTGGAGGTAGCCATTTTCGATTATATGTTACTGGAGGCTGCCATATTTGTCTATATGTTACTGGAGATGGCCATATTTGTTTTTTCGTTCATCATTTCTTTATACAGTGCTGGAGGCAGCCATCTTTGTTTATATGTTACTGGAGGCCGCCATATTTATTTTTTCGTTTGTCATTTGTATATACATTACTGGTGGCCGCCATCTTCGTAGGCGACCACCGTCTTAGTAGGTGACAGCTATTACAATTTTCCATCCTATGTTTAAAAAATATTTTTTTTCTAATCACTGGTATAACTATGTGCATGATGCATGACTTGGACTACATGCCTAATTTATTAAATACTTTAAATACATTTTGTTCTTATTAAAAACTTACAAGACCAACAGGAGTATACAACACACAAAAATTTAGGAAAACAAATAATTTTATAATAATAATTTATTATTAATTTGTAAATACATTTTCAGAAGAAAGCATTTCATCACATCATCTGATGTAACCCCGATTTTTAAGTGTTCTAATGATCGAAACCACCTCTTTCATGGTCGAGTAATCCCCCACATTGTTGCCTATCAAGCAAATATTCAAGCCTGTCTACAAGTTTGTTGGGGCCTTTGGTAAAAACATCGTCAGTATACTCGATGTATTCTGCCTTATTCACATCACATGTCGAAGGAAACTCATTGGATAAATGTGTGGGGACCATTAAGAGAATAAGCATCGTCTTCAACACTATCACTATCGTCATAGTCATAATCAATGTTGTCTTTATGATCAACTTCACTTCCTTCTGCATCCTCAATATCAAGTTTACTTTTCTGTGTAGCAGGAGATGTATGTTCATCAGTATTTAGAACTGATGACCATTTATTTTGAAGTTTTCCGACTTCACACAAACATCTTGCAAGTGTACCTTCCCCATAAACCGACTGTACTGTACTCAGTCCGACTTTAGCATAATCTGTGGTGCCATTATCGTCTTCGGAAACAGTATCTATCAATATAGCAGGAGGTATTGATGGCATGACTTGCTGGTTCCCAGTAGACAAAACCTCGCGGCAGACAGCGATGAACTGATCGAACCCACGCCTGTACCTTCCCCTATGTAGCAGACAGTCCTTAACGATCGTTGAAAATCCATTTTTCTCTTTCCAGTACAAGCAAACACATCTTTTAAATCTTATAGAAGCATGTCCGTATTAACATGATCATCGTAAACGCGACGTAAATTTGTATCGTCTATGCGAAACAGCACCAACATGTTTACATTGTCGTGAACCAATTGTTTGGGTATGTGTGAATTAGTCTGGCTGAGGCACACACAGTCCATGTTCGCATGTCGACCCATGCTATAGTATTCTTTGATGCAAGTTTGTTTCTCGTAGGCAAGGTCGTAGAAGACAAATATAGAGTTTTGCAGTGTTTCGCTCAGAGGTATGACGGCTTCATTATCACTGCATGGGAAATAACCCACGCCATCCACAGCTTGGAGTACTTGTGCCAGTTGCTGATTTTTCGGTTGCTGAAGTGATTTGGAGTCTAGGTACACATTCTCAAACCAAAGGCAATTCTCTTCTTCAGCAGGCTCAGTAGTACGCTTGTCTCGCCACAACCTGATGGTCCCACAATGATGCAGCGCACAGTATTCGGAAATAGGCTTCCATGTCGTGATTCGAGGGAGATAGCTTCTTCTTCAGCATGAATACATATGGGTAGAATAATATCTTGCTTGGCAATCTGTATGTTACCACTGCAATCTTCTGGAGCATGCAGAGGCGGATGCGGATCATGAGGTCTAACTGCTGAGCTGATTGCGGAGGCACAGCTGATTGTGGAGGCGGAACTGACTGTATTTGCAGAGAACCAATGCTACAAGTGTCATAATGTCTCTTCAAAATATCACTCCATGTAAACTGCCTGTGGCAGAAATCGCATTCAAATGTCATATGTGAAGTTTTTATCTCGCAGGTTATTTCGTGTCTTCGTAAAAATTCTGTTAAGCTGTAAATGATTTGCCGCAGAAGCGGCACAGCAAATGCATCATTTTCATTTTATGTCCGTACTGTTCCAAGTCGTGAATGATACTGAAACAAAAATGCATAAAGGATACATTTTTATACTTTGGTGAAAACACAATTGCAGTCTCGGCACTGACAGCAACTAGTTAGCGATGATGCAGGTTGACGGCTCTATGAGATCATCGAGGTCAAAAGGCAACCCTTCATATTCGCAATTCATCTTCGCGGTATGGGAGCCCTATGAGAAAATCCAAATACTTGTTCGCCCAGGAAGAAAACACGCAGGTCCTATTATATATTTGTTAGGACTATACATAATTGTGTAAAGTTGTTTAAATATGTATAGGTAGTATAAGTATGTAAATATAAAATTATTTTCATTATTAAATATATATATATATATTTATTTATTTATTAACATGTAAATATTGAAATAAAAATTACTTTCAAGTTAATTTGTATATAGTTATGTACTACATATAAGAATGGAATTATAAAATTATTTTCAATTTATTTTGTACATAGTTATGTACATATAAGTACAGAAATCTACATTTATTTCAATTTAATTTATACATAGTTATGTTATACATATAATTATGTCAATATAAAATTATTTTGAATTTAATTTATATTTGTAAGTATATGTATATAAATATGTTAATATAAAATTATTTTCAATGTAATTTTTAAAGTATGGGTATACATATATAAATATGTTAATATAAAATTTTATTTTCAGTTGAATTTATATGGATAGTTATATGTATATAAGTATGTAAATATAAAATTCTTTCAATTTATCTTACACATAATTTTTGTGTGTGTGGTCTATATATATATATATATATATATATATATATATATATATATATATATATATATATATATATATATATATATATATATATATATATATATATGGAGTAGTTATCAAATTCTTTTCGCGGAGCCCAGTAGTGGAAGCGAGGTTAGTTTGTTGGACCACCAAGCGAGATACGATTTCCCAGACAATCTTGCAACGATAACCCCAATCAATCGTATCCCCGTAAGATTAACCTGGGAAGGGTTTCATCTCAATTAAAAACCTGTTTAGCTCTGTAACCTGCATCACCTGCTCAGCAGTTAGCTCTGCACGCTTCGCAGTTAGTTCCATACTTAGCTCCACACTCGGTTCTGCATGTTCCAATCCCTTCATCTACCCACACCCCACCTTTCCCCTACCTGAGCTATCTTGTGATTAGTTGGGGTTAAATATATAAATATATATATATATATATATATATAATCTTAATTTGCAGTGTTTTACTTCACATCAGCGTGTTTTAAAATTACAGAAGTGTTATGTATGCATAAATATATATTTTTACTGTCACTTTTCTCATCATTTTATTTAGTAAAAGTGTAATAGTTTTGGTTCAAGTATTAGTGAACGTTAAATTTTCTATATGTGGAAATAAAATTCATTTAAATGTCTGTATATAAGTATGTACATAAAATATGACAATATAAAATTTATTGTATTTTATATAAGTATGTCAATATAAATATAGGAATATGAAATTAATTTAAAAGTCTATATTTAGATATATAGCCTTGATATGCCTACAAGTATATTAAATAACATAGTTATGTAAGTACCTGTGTGTTTTCTTCCAGGGTGAACGAGTATTTGGGTATTCTCAGAGTGCTCCCATAGCACAAAGATGAATTGTGAATATGAAGGGTTTGCCTTTTGACCTCGACAAACATGGAGTCATGAACCTGCATAATCACTTACTAGTTGCTGCCAGTGTCCTATCGAGTTTTCACCAAAGTTAAATATGTGCCCTTTATGCATTTTCGTTTCAGTATCATTCACGACTTGGAAAAGTACGGACATCAAATATCAATGATACATCTGCTGTGCCGCTTCTGCATTTACAGCTTTACAGAATTTACAAAGACACAAAATAACAACCTGCAAGATGAAAACATCGCATGTAAACTTTGAATGCGATTTCTTCCACAGGCAGTTTACACGGAGTGATATGTTAAAGATATATTGTGACACTTTTAGCATTGGTTCTCTGCAACTACAATCGGCTCCGCCTCCGCAAACAGCTCCACCTCCGCAATTAGCATCGCTTCCGCTATTAACACCGCCTCCGCAATCAGCTCCGCCTCTGCAAACAGACAGCTCTAAGGATTTTTGTCTGTGTTATTCTAAGAATTTATGTAATGTAAAGAAGCTTATGTGGGTCTGACTATGTTAATGAGAGAAGTGATAGGATAATGGATATTTCATTAGAGTGTTTGGTAATAATATATGGAGAAGTAAAAAACAGAGTTTTGTAAAGTTTGTCCAGTACTGAGGCTGAGTATGTGGCCTTGGCCACTGCTGCTCCAGAGTGTTTGTTTCTGAAGAAATGGTTAACCTAGCTTTTAGATTTGAATGATGTGGAAATTACTATCTTTGAAGTTAACCAGTCTTGTGTCATTAGCTATGATCCTGGATACAAAAACATTCAAACACATTCATGTCAAGTATCACTTTGTACGGGATCTTGTAGAGGAGAAAACTTTAAAATCTGTGTATGTTGAGACAAATAGCCAAATAAGTGACTACTTAACCAAGCAAGTACCCTATTGTAAGTTGAAATGTTTTGTCTCTGGGTTGGGAATGTCAAAATTGGGGGAATGTGTTGAATGTCTATTTTGACTTAATGAATATTGATTGTGTACTTCCAATGTTCAGAGAGGAAATTATATTTTGTAATGTTGGCTTTATTGTTTTTTTGTATTGGCAAGAGGTCTCCTTGTAGATTCTTCCAAAGATAGCAGTGAACTATGGCAATCATGTTAATGTTAATTGTGTCTTGACGATGCTATTTACACATAACAAATGAGGGTAAAATGATTGTTAGTAGGGCAAAATGTTTGTTAGTATGACAAAATGTTTGTTAGATGTGGTAAAATATTTGTAAATAGATTAACATGTTTGATATATGGGGAATGATTGGTAGTTGGGGGTTCAATTATTGGTAATAGGGTAAAATGTTTGCTAATTGGGGTAAAATGTTTGTTATTAGGGTAATATGTTTGTTACTTTGAGGTAAATTGTTTGCTAGTAGGGTGAAATGATTCTTAGTTGGATAAAATATTTGCTAGTCAGGGGTAACATGTTAGTTAGTTGGGGTTAAATGTTAGCTAGTTGGGGGTTCAATGTTAGCTAGTTGGAGGTAAAATGTTAGCTAGTTGGAGGTAAAATGTTTGGTAATTGGGTAACGTGTTTGTTAGTTGGAATAAAGTGTTTGTTAGGAAAGCCATATGTCCGGTAATAGTGTAAAATTTTTGCTAGTTGGGGGTAAAATGTTTGAATGTAGGTGAGATGGAATGGAATATTTGAAGGAAACTACAAAATTTTGTCTACCTCCTATGGTTATTACTTTAACAAATATATATGTTGCATACAACACAGATATTAAATTATATTCACTTGCAATAGTGCGGGGCAGAAATCTTTTCTGTTATAACTTGACACTCTCACTAAACTTTTCTGTGATATGGGAGAGATAGGGAATGTTGGAGTGAAAAGTTAGGTTCACAATTACTTAATTACATTTCATATTCAACTTCTTCACATGAATACAGGATGTAGTGAATGTTTGCGATAGGTACTCCTTTTACAAAGTTTATGTGGAAATGTTTGTGAGGAGGGTATATATGTCTAGTTCGCATTTTGATAATGGTTTGTATGAGCAAATAGGTAAATGTTGTGTGATGAACAGTCTATCATATCCCTTTATGAGTAAGGGAAATGTTTAATTATATTTGCATTGCTAAGAATATATGGTATGTACACATCACAGCATTCACATGGAGTGACTTCGGGAAAAAGAAGAAAAAAATCTGAATGTTCTGAACAGAACCCACATCCTTCCTAATACAAATCAATAGAGTATTTAACTAGGCGCATTATGTTAGTAATTTTTTATGGAATACTTTTTTAAAGAATTTTGCATATATATTTGTTAAGCTTAGGCCTACATGTAAGATCCTAAGAATAGTTTAATTTCCTAGAGATGATTTTCATATATCATATTTTGTTTCCATACATTACTAAGATCACAAAATGTATACAAATTTATGTAGTTACTTCATTCTGTGTATGTTTACATGTAATAATGTGATTAGAAGGGTTTTGCCAACTTTGGCACAAGGGCATGGGGCGCAGCAGCCTCCCTTTTTTCCTCCTCAATATTTCCCTTTTTCACATTCAAATCAAACAAAATACCCTAAAAATTTCCCTTTTACCCTAAAAATTTCCCTTTTTTCCCTAAAAATTCCAATTTTTCTCAGAGCAGGCGAAATGGATTAGTGACCCAGGGTCAGGAATCAGTGACCCAGATGACTGGGATCAGTGACCCAGGGGTCAGGAGAGAAGGACCTATGACCTTTGACCTTGGCCTTTGACAAAAAATACCTAAAAAAAATTTATGTATTAAAAAAATTATTGAAATTTATTTTAAAATATTAAAAATTATTTAAAAAATTATTGAGATTTATTTTAAAATATTAAAAATTATTTAAAAAATTATTTGAAAACTTATAAAATGTTTCTTTCAAAAAAACTTACATAGTCCTACCCGAAGGGGCCCCTCCCCCCAATCGCCAATTACTCACCTTTGCTCGACTCCAGCAGACGACTGACTCCTTTACCCCACTCCTATCAACTATACAAATCCTACTATCTTCGTTTTTTCAGTCGTCATGTGTTTGTATATTACTGGAGGTTACCATCTTGGTAGGTGACCACCATCTGGGTAGATATCACCCATCCGCCATATTGGTAGCCAATGACTATGAAACTGACCCCATGACCTAGAATGACCTTGAAAGCAAAAACTTGTGAAAAAATGCATAAAGCTCAGTAAGCACACTGCATTACAGACTACTCCCACCATATTATATGCTGACTACTTCAACCTTGTCCCCATTATCTTGAATGACCTTGAAAACTAAAACTTGAGAAAAATTACATAAAAGTCAACCAGCATAATACATTACAGACTACCACCACCATATTAGATGCAGACTACCACCATCATATTAGATGCAGGCTACCACCATCATATTAGATGCAGGCTACCACCACCATATTAGATGCAGACTACCTCGATTTTGTCCCCATGTCCTTGAATGACCTTGAAAACCTATAATTCTCAGAAATTCCAAAAAATCCTTTAAAGTTCCAAAAAGTATAAAAATGTATAGAAATTTATTTTAAAAACTTGCATTTCCATAGGCCCCCACAGCTCCACCATAAGTCACATTCGTTCCATCCCCATCAGACTACTGTTGGCAATTGCAATTAGCTGTTTAGTTGGCAGGCCTCCATCCCTTTACCCCTATTCCCCCCCTCTATACTCATTCCACCATATTAGTTTTTTTTTTCGTTCATCATTTGTTTATATATTACTGGAGGTGGCCATAGTTATTTTTTTGTTCATAAATTGTTTATACATGTTACTGGAAGCTGCCCTGTTGGTAGGTGCCATTTGTTTATATATTTTTCCGGAAGCTACCATGTTGGGAGGCAACCATCTTGCTATGTACAGTACTCCATGTTGGTAAGCATAATTTGTTTTAGAGTTAGTCTCTCACTTTTCTTCGACTACCATATTAGATTTAATATGTTTATATCACCTGTGTACCACCAGACGACAGCCATATTTGTTTATGTATTTAAAATGTAGGTTGCACTGATTACCTCTGACAATGTTTTTCATTGACTAATTACTGTATAGTTGGCAAGCCTCCGTCACATCAATGCTTCCCATTGGCTAATTACTCATTTTTGCTCGACTGTCAACAAGCCTCCACCACCTTCCTTCCAACAATAACTCATTTTAGTTCAACTCCCTCCATACTGGTTTATATTTCTAAACACATAGGTAGTATAGATTAGGCAAACTGCTATCGACATGTTCCGATAGGTGATATTGACCATTCCTGCACAGCAGGTAAACTACCATATTTAATTTTTTATTTGTTTTATTCTTAAATGCAAGTTTTTTTTTAATTGAAACAATTCTTTATATAAAGCGGAAGGGGTTTTTATAAAAAATAAAATGCAACATATTTAGTAAATATCTTTATATTTACAAAAATTTTTATACAAACATTTATTTGCGATGATTTGTTCAAAGGCAAGAGGAGGGAATCACATTATTTCATAAGAGGTCGGTATGTACTCATTCTTAGCTCGAGATGATTTACCGAATCGAGTGTCCAGTCCGAACCCTTCATGATCATTTCTTCTTCCTCGTGACATACCTTTTGTATATAATTTACTTTACTCTTTTCGACGTTGTATACATTATGCATAGGTACATTAGAAGTCTTGAATGCCCTCTTGTTGATACCTTCGTCCAACATTTCCGGTTTTGTATGATTGCATTATAGCCATATATTATATTTTAGAGACCAATGTTTCTCAATTTCTTCTGTAAGTTGGTTTATTAAATTTTGTTTTTTACTTGTCAGGAATGAGCAAACACCTTTCAATGAAATTCTCAAATTCGGAGTAACGTAATTTTTCAACATGTCCCTGAATGCTGACTGCTTCAGAAGAAATCCATTGCTTTTAAGTTTGCCTTGAACATGAACAGGTTCCGGGACATGAGGTTTACACCTTTTTGCATGGTTTTTTTATACAATTCATGACATTGTTTTCTCTGACTGTTATGTATTTCAAGTCACACATTGTCTGGGACATCTTTTGCTCCATAACACATTAACTTACATCCACACTTGTGACAGGTAATAGTCAAATAAGGCCATTGTTTCTTCTTCATGACAGCTTTTATTGTACGTCTTACCACAGTAGCGGCACAGTCGCGCCAATAACGACAAGCGAATTGACCATGACCATACCATTCACCTGCATATCCCCACTTACAGATGGTAGCATCATTGCATCATCACTTACTGTAGAAGATAGCGATTGCTTGTTTACATTATCATTGCACAAGACAGTACTTGTAAGTCCATCACAGGTTTGTGGCGACGGCAATATATCTTTTGTTTTGTTGGCAGAGGTACAAGTCCTTTACGTATTTTCAGATGTTGACATAGTTTATCAGTACGAACAAACAGACGAAGGCACTTCTGACACTTATATGACATGAGGAGCCGGTTAATCTTACATTAATGCTTTTCATGTTTTCTAACATTGCTGCTATTCGCAAAGGCATTATCACATTACATGCATCAAAGTCTTGACAATGTTATCGTGGGTTGTGTTGTCATGGTTAAACTGCTGTAGGTGGCCCACCCGAAGAAGTGGACGGCTGCCGACACCATGCCTGAAGAAGTTGATGGCAGGGCTTGTGACACCCCTGAATAAGTCGATGGCACTGCTGTAGCTACCATTAGTTCTAGGGTGTCCGAAAATATAGCAGATTCAAAATAAAACTTTATGTACGAGTATGCAAGATTTTTGACATTATAATGATGTTCAACCAATCATATTGCGAATACCAACCAGCCAATCACCGAGTTGTCACATGATTGCAGCTGGCCTGTCACGTACAAGCACTAAACAAAAAACTAGGAAGAATAAAATAAACCACAACGTCTCGGAGAAGATGCTTTGTAATAATTTGTGTGTAAATAAAGTTAATTTGTTTGAAAAAATTCAGTACCTCGAGTCACGACCTGCTGTTGATAAAAAAAATATTTAGTATACAAGCATTTTTATATATATTTAAAAAAAAGTTTTGGCATATATTTTAAAATTTGTTACAGTGTAAAGACATACTCGGGGTTGTTAAATTTTAAAGTACGAGAGCCTTTAGTCACCACAAATACATATATACGGTGTGTACAATCGTAATTGAATTTTAAAAACTGCGAGAGTGTGCAACTCAAAGCAGGCCGCTGCGAAAGTCGTCTCTCTAGACGTGGAGGGCTGGAGGTATTTGCATCACAAGCAGTTTTCGCAGAACACATGACGGAGGTAACTTCCGGTCCACACGCCGGTCGGCACGTGCAGAGAACTGAGCTCCAGAGACAGCTTCACACCAACTATCAAGGCTTGTAAAGTCTGGAATACATTGTGTTCCAACAGAGAGTAACCACATATTCAATTAACATGTAAAACTGTAATACACCGGGGAACTATAGACCAGTCGAGAATATATATGCTAATAGGAGGTCTAAGTTTGACACCTGGTTGTTCTGATCGCAAGGATAGTAAGGTATGGAGCTGCCTGGCCTTCGCTCTTGAATGTAATATGGGTGACATGTGGGATATAGTGTCTCCAGCGGCCCATGCCGGTAGGATACAACTGGGCAGCGCTCAAGACCAAGAACGGGGCAATATACAAGAGGGGCGCAAGCATCTACAAGGGAGACATGGAACGCAAATGAGATGCGGATGCATACGCACACAAGCTGCTTGATGGCCTAACCACTAACTTACGGCTTTGTAAGAATAAAGTATTAAGGATATATTCCAACATAAAAAATGAAATTTTGAAGGATGAAATACATTTACATTAATGTGTTATTAACTGTAGCGCATGAAACAATATTGGAAAATCACCCACGGAACAATATATATATTTCAAATAGTTCACATATAAATATATATATATTTCAAATAGTACGCATATAACACTGAGTGAAAGTCATAGAACGATGGAATTACAAGTACCTGAAAGAAAATTAAACATCCATGTGTGGAGCATGCAATAATATGGTAGAAAACATACACTGGTAAACAATGTGTGTCACAATGAGAACATTATATATGTTACAGGTAAGATGAATAATATAAAATATTTAAATTATAACAAACACAACCTCGAGCTCATTTTTAATAGATGGCTAGGAGTGGGTTAATGAAATGTGGTAATGCCTAAAATGAAAGTTAATTATTTGTATTTAAAAAAATTGTGATAATGCAAAGACGCAACTCAAAACCCTGCTATGTTTCATTACTGAGGATGTGTGGCAAGGATTATGTACCCTACTTACACGTAACTGATCCAAACAACTACTGGCTTAGCCAACACATCATCTAGGATAGTCAACTTCATACTGAAAAAATTTAAGTCAAGAACAACATTTAAATCCTACTGAATACAATAATATTGAGGATATCACTCATCATTGCTGAATAATTAGAAAATATAATGGAAAAAAGTGTTTTATTGTGGTCAGGCCATGAGAAGCTCTACAATACAATAACATTTTGAACTTAAATGCAGTGTTCTAAAGTATTCTAAGGCAACTTTCGTTGTTAAACAATTTGCCAGTACACAATAAATTTCTTGGCGTAACCATAATTTGCACCTGTATTGACATAAATAAATTGAAAAAATATTCTTTTGGTTTTTTGTTGAACACAAATTATGAAATTATTAACAAGGTGCGTTGGAGTAAAATATGTTATACATAAATTGACTTAATTATTTACTTTTTATATTAATTGGCAGTAGGGCAATTGTGAATATAATTTAATAGGCTGCTCGAATAGAAGGCACACAATTAAATGTGTCAAAGTGACTTGTGTGTGTCAGTATTCATATCAGTAATCATGTCATCGTGTAGTTGTGTATTTATGTATGTCTTGTTTGTGTATGGCCCGGCTGGACAGTGTGGCTGTATAGTATAGAGATAAGTGGCACTGTTGTACCCGGTAGAGGAATATAAGAAAAGTCGCGCGATACATAGCCACCTACAGCACGTGCCTCACGTGGTGCTGATGCCGAACACTTGGAAGTCTGCCCTCCGGTCTGCAAAACAGCTTCTAAGGTTTGTCGTCGCAGCCCAACACACTGGTTGTTCCCTGTAACACTTAAAGACTTGGATGAGCACTCTGACAGAACAGCTCAAGTTAAAACATGTGCCCTTGTTTTCTAAAACAATTAAGTATCACATAATAAAAATATTTCTTAAGATGGGAGGCTGTGACACTGGTTAATTTTCTACTATAGGTGTAATTTAAGTGATACGCAATGCAGAAATAGCTTATGATAACAACAAATGTTTTCTTCTGGGTGAACAAGTGTTTGGGTTTTCCCAGAGTGCAGACACGCAACGAAGATGAATTGCGAATACGAAGGCCTGCCTTTTTGACCTCGACAATCATGGAGCCATGAACCTGCATCATTGCTAACTGGTTGTCTCCAGTGTCGATTCTGTGATCAATTTTTCGCCTATGTTCAAAAAATGCATGTTGGCATGAGAGGGCGTTCCAAACAGAGAGTCCTTTTCACGTGATGATGATCAATTGGGAAGCGTGGTGGTGGCCTGTCGTGCTGCTGGGCACTTTTATTGCAAAGTATAAATACAGTTTACCCAGGAAGTGATGAAGTATACCGAGGGACCTGGATATATCTTTTTTTAAAACGAGATTATTAAAAAAAATTTCACCTCTCAGCTTTTGGAGGTAGGATTTTATCATTTGATTTTAAAATAGGGTGCATTAATTTTAACTTGCGACCTACACACACTGCACTTAGCACAACAAACAGCACCACATTCACCGCAATCAGCACCATAATCTCTGCCTCTGCAATCAACTCTGCAATCGGCTCCACCTCCACAATCAGCTCCGCCTCCACAATCAGCTGTACCTCTGCAATCGGCTCCGCCTCTGCAATCGGCTCCGCCTCTGCAATCGGCTCCGCCTCCGCAATCGGCTCCGCCTCCGCAATCGGCTCCGCCTCCGCAATCGGCTCCGTCTCCGCAATCGGCTCCGTCTCCGCAGTCGGCTCCGTCTCCGCAGTCGGCTCCATCTTTGCAATCGGCTCTGTATCCGCAATCGGCTCCGTATCCGCAATCAGCTATGCCTCCGCAATCAGCTCCGCCTCCACAATCAGCTCCGCAGTAAGCACCACCTCATCGCAGTTAGCACCGCAATGGTGGGAGTGGTGGTGGTGAGGGGTCATTTTGGAGTCATGTGTCATTTTGGAGTTAGAGACTGAATTCCACATGTGATGTTTCAATGTCTGCATGTGATTGGACAGCTGCAATCTCGTGGTAGCTCAGTGATTGGCTGGTTGGTGTCTGCACAATGTACACTATAAACCAAAACGCAATTGGACACCTGTCCACAATGTTTGCTTGGTGGTTATCACCCCACTAGAATCTCGTAGGGCTACCTCTTGCAGCTATAACAGCAGCCACCCTCTCTGGCTCTGGCATGCTCTCTACAAGTGTTTGCGGACATCCATAGGGATTCGTCGCCATCCCTCTTGCAATAATTCCATCAATTGAGCAATGGATTTTGGCCGTGCCTGACGAGCCCTCACCCAGCTGTCCAATTTGTCCCAAAGATGTTCTATAGGATTGAGGTCGGGGCTCTGGGTGGGCCAGTCCAATTGGTGAACATTGTTGTTGGCGTACCAGTGCATAGTAGCCCTTGAAACATGGCACCTGGCGTTGTCATCCTGGAAGTAACACTGGTCCAGTCCATAAAAATGCCACAATGTAGGGAGCATTTCATTATCCAGAAATACAATAGGTCTCTGTGTTCATGCTGCCACAGACAAATACCAACGGTCCTTCGCCGAAGGCCGTGAAACAGCCCCACACCATCACTCCACCCCAACCGAATTTCCTAGTTGGCACTATACACTCCGGCAGAAGCCGTTCCCTGGGTAGACGCCACATCCATACACGTCCATTGGACCGGAATAATGTAAACCTCGACTAATCACTCCATAGAACTGGTTTCCGCTGCTCCAGTGTCCAGTTGCGATGGTCCAAACACCACCTGAGTCGCCGAGCTTTATTACTTGTCGTGATATGGGACTTATGTGCAGCTGCTATTCCAATATATCCAGGTCAGTGGGTCTCTGTACACAATGGTCCAATGGAAACCGATACTCCTGTTGCTGCATGAAACTCTGGAGGTCGCCCCAGAATGTGTGCAGCATTGGCACAATGTCCATCGACCTTCCACTTATGCAGGACGAATGCGACCGTTGATTTGAGCCTGTTTACTTTCCGTATAAGTGCCTGACTAGACAGCCCATTGAGATGGCAACCCACAATCAGGCCCTTATCAAAGTCTGATAGCTTTGTACCCCGTGCCATCTCCTTGTTAACTGGTTCTACACAGGCCTGCAGCGTATGGCGGCCACACAAGTCAACTTACTGAATTACCTATCTTCACGGGTGCCCAATTACTTTCTGGCCAATATTGTATTAATGGTGTAGTACGATTGGTTCAAAGTCAATATGATGCCATAGGGCTTGCACACTCGTATATTATAAGCAGTAGAGAGGTAAGCTGAGAAGTTTAGATTGACGGCAGCTGCATGGAAGGTGGATCGTCTTGGTTAGCTTCTGCCTTTTCACATAGACTCTTTCTCGAGCTTTTGTTTTCAAGATCATTTAATGTCATGGGGTCAAGGTCGAGTTACCTGTATCTGATATGGTGGCAGTAGTCTGTTATGTATTACCCTTGCTGGTTTTCATAGATTTTGCGATTTTATTTTCAAGGTCATGGGGTCAAGGGTGAGGTAGTCTGCAACTAATATGGTGGTGGTAGTCCGTAATGTATTATGCTTATTGAGTTTTATGTATTTTTCAAGTTTTTTTTGTTTTCAAAGTCATTCAAGGTCATGGGGCGAAGGTCAAGATAGTCTGCATCTAATATGGCGGTAGTAGTCTGTAATGTATTATGATTGTTGAGTTTTATGAATTTTTGCTTGAATTTTGGTTTTCAAGATCAATCAAGGTTATGAGGTCAAGTTTGATGTTGTCCGCATCCAATATGGGGGTGGTAGTTTGATATATATTATGCATGTTGACTTCTTTGTATTTTTTCTCTAGTTTTTATTTTCAAGGTGATTCAAGGTCATGGGGTCAAGGTTGAGATAGTCTGCATCTAATATGGCGATGGAAGTTTGTAATGTATTATTCTTGCTAACTTTTATGTATTTTTTCTAGAATTTTTGTTTTCAAGGTCATGAGGTAAGGTCAAGGTAGTCTGCATCTAATATGGTGGTGGTAGTCTGTAATGTATTATACTTGCCGACTTTTATGCATTTTTTCGTGAGTGTTTGTTTTCAAGGTCATTCAAGGTCATGAGGTGAAGGTCGAGGTAGTCTGCATCTAATCGGGCGGTGAGAGTCCGTAATGTATTATGCTTGCTGGTTGTTATGTATTTTATCTAGAGTTTTTGTTAAGGTAATTCAAGATCATGAGGTCAAGGTCGAGGTAGTCTGCATCTAATATGATGGATGAGTGATGTCTACCAAGATGGAGGTCGCCTACCAAGATGGCAGTCGCCTTCCAAGATGTTTACCTCTAGCAATGTATAAACAATTAACGAACAAAAAAATTCAAAATGACGGAATAAGTATTGACTAAACAGCTAATAACAATTTGTGCCAGTTGTCTGCTAGGGATGGAGCAAATGTTACTAATGGTGGCGCTGGGAAGATCTTCGGAAATTTAAGTTTTCTAATACAGTTTTAATTTATTTTTTATTTTTTTTTAGATTGAAAAAGTACTTTTTGAGGGAATTTTTTAGGGAAAAGGGAAATTTTTAGGAAAATTTAGTCGATTTTGAGGAAAAAAGGGAGATCCAAAGTGGTGACCCTGGCATTGAGTTACATAATCGATATGACATAGTTATCATATGTGGTCTGAAAAGATGAGTCCGGTGATAACACTTAATATTACGTTATTAATTTTTTTAAATATAAAAAGTATTTAAATTGTTAAAAATAATATTAAAATTAATTTATAATGACATCGCGATTGTATGCACACTGAAAAGCCGAGTCCGGTGATGTATAACACTTAATACTTATGTCTTTAAATTTTTTAATTGTAAAACTATATTAAATTGTATAAAAATAATTTATAAAAAATAATTATTTTATTGATTAGGTTAGAAGTATGAAGCGAGTCCCACAAATTGGCTGAAATTGGATTTTGAGGCTCGTTTTTGCACATGGGTGGCTCGGTGCTTTTTGAGGGAAAATCGGGAAATTTTTGTGGAGAAAAGAGGAATATTTAGGTTATTTTGGTCAATTTTGAAGGGGGGAAAAAGGAAATTTCCAAGAAGGCGGCCAGAGCCCTCGAGTCCACTCCTAGGCTCCTGTCCCAGCTCATCTGTTGCCTTACTACTAACAAAATTTAATAAACCAGCTTCCAGAAGAGATTTTAAAACATGGGCCTCTAAAATTCAATATATAACTGGAATGCAGTTATACAAAACCGGAACTGTTGGATGAAGGTATCAACAAGAGGGCATTCAAGACTTGTAATATACCAATCTATAATGTGTACGACATCGAAAAGAGTGTAGAAGATCATATACAAAAGGTGTGTTGCGAGGAAGAAGAAATGATGATGAGGGGTGCGGGCTGGATACTCTATTCAGTAAGTCATGTGGAGCTAAGAATGAGTGTATTCCAACCTCTTACAAAATAATGTGATCCCCTCCTCTTCCCTTTGAGGAAATCATTGCAAAGAAATGTTTGTATGTAAAATTTTGCAAATAAAAAAAAATTATTAAATATGTTGCATTTTATTTTGTATAAAAACCCCTTCTGCTTTATATAAAAAATTATTTTAATTAAAAAAATACTTGCATTTAAGAATAAAACAAATAAAAAATTAAATATGGTAGTTTACCTGCTGTGCAGGAATGGTCAATGCCACCTTTCGGTATATGCCGATAGCAGGTTGCCTAATCGATACTACCTATGAGTTTAGAAATATAAACCAATATGGAGGGAGTCGAACTAAAGTGAGTAATTGATGGAAGGAAGGTGGTGAAGGCTTGTTAACAGATGAGCAAATGAGAGTAATTAGCCAATCGGAAGCATTCATGGTATGGAGGCTCGCCAACTATACAGTACTTAGCCAATGAAAAACATTGTCTGGAGTAATCAGTGCAACCTATACATTAAACACATAAACAGTAGCCTCCACTCAAATATATAAACAAATTGTGCCTACCAACAGGACAGCCTCCAGTAACATGTATAAGCAAATGACGAACAGAAAAAACAAATATGGCTGCATCCAGTAACACAAACAAATGATGAACAAAAAAACAATTATGGTGGAAATTACGGGTATAGGGGAAAGGGATGGAGGCATGCCGACTAAAGAGCTAATAGTAATTGCCAACAATCATCTATCGGGGATGGAACAGATGTGACTAATGGCAGAGCTGCAGGTGTGTCTGGAAATGCCAGTTTTAAAGAAATATTTTTTAATTAAAAAAAATACATTTTTTAAATAAATTTTTGGGTTTTTTGTGATTTTCTGAATTTTTTTGGGATTTTTTTTTGTTTTCAAGGTTGTTCAAGGTCATGGGGTCAAGGTAGAGTTAGTCTGCATCTAATATGGTGGTGGTAGTCTGTAATGTATTATGCTTTTTGACTTTTATGTATTTTTCTTAAGTTTTTTTTTTACTTTCAAGTTCATTTAATGTCATTAGTTCAAAGCCAACATAGTCTGCATCTAATATGGCAGTGGTAGTCTGTAATGTATTATTTTTGTTAACTTTTTAGTGTTTCTCGAGTTTTGGTTTTCAACTTCATTCAAGGTCATGAGGTTAAGGTTGAGGTAGTCTGCATCTGATATGGTGGGGGTAGTCTGTAATGTATTATGTTTGTTGATCTTTATGCATTTTTTCACGAGTTTTTTGTTTTCAATGTCATTCAAGTTCATGGGTTCAGGGTAGGCGACCACCAAGATGGTGGTCGCCTACTAAGATAGTCATCACCTACCAATATGGTGGTTGTTTATCAAGATGGTAGCCTCCAGTAATGTATAACATACGACGAACGAAAAATAAAAATGGCGGAATTAGTATTGGGTGAGGGGAGTGGGGGTGAGGGATTCACTCGTCCGCTGGAGTCAAACAGAGGTGAGTAATTGGTGGTGCTGTGGGGACTTTAGGAAAAGTAAGTTTAAAAAAAAACAAAAATTTTTAAATATTTTGAAAGTATTTTTTTTATATTTTTAATATTTTATAAATATATTTCAATTATTCTTAAATAATAATTGTTTTCGGAATTTTTTAATATTTTTTTTTGGAATTTTGGGGCTAAAGGTCGTATGTCCTCTCCTGACCCTGTGGGTCACTGGTCCCCGTCACATGGGTTGCTGATTTCTGATCCTGCGTAGCTAATTTCTCTCTCGCCTGCTCTGGGAAAAATTTGAATTTTTTAGGGAAAAAAGAGAAATTTTTAGGAAAAATAAGGAACTTTTTAGGGTATTTTAATTGATTTTGAGGGAAAAAAGGAAAAAAAGATGGCAGATAGTGACTCAACAACATGGCGGCCGGGCGGCTCCTGTGCTCTTGTGCCCCACACCATTGTACCAAAGTCGGCCAAACCCTACTACTAATTGGTAATAGCTATTTTTAGGTAACTTTTTTATCTGAATAGCACAGAACCTTCTTGTGTTTCCTAAACGAAACATTAGAATTTTGAGACAGTAGATAAAACATGTTAGTGTATATATTTGTGATAAATTTGTAATCTTATGTATTGTTTTTAAGGATGTAATAAATATGTTTGGATTGTTTACAAAAAAGTTTTGCCGAATAGACACGCGGTTACAGTTCCATCCTGCGGGAATTGAGAATGGCAGTAGTTGATGTCAACGATGAGTGAGTGTGGATATCTAAGTATGTTCTATTGACGTGCGAAGGTCTGGCAGAACTGAGTTGAATTGTGTTATATGTTACGTGGCTTATTTGATGTGATGCAGGGATGACTTACCTCTAGTGCCTCCCAGGTCTTGTGTCCCGTGATTGCTCGCCCCTGTTGGCAGTTGAGGAAACTAATGTTGTCCGCCTTCGCACAGCAGTTGCCCTGTCTGCGTCAGCATGTTTCACCAGAAGTCATTGTGCCACATATCACTAGCAAGAAAGCAAACTTTCGTTCGTCTGGGCACTGAATATTTGGTAGGGGGACAAGTGTATTCCTCTTGTTGTAACGTAATCTACACAACTTGGGCATTGTTTTTAATACACTATATCACTGTACCATTATTAGAATTATAAATAATGCAATACTTTTAAAGATAATTATCTTATTTAATGTATTCATTTTTTGGTGTTTTAAAAAATAAATTAAAATGATAAAGAGTTCATTACGTCTAAAATTATTCCCTTTTATTTAATGTATAAAATGTTTTGTGCTTTTAAACAAAATTGTTTTTAGACGGTTTGCACCTGTGTTCTGAGGTGTCCCTCCTTACATGTTTAAGTATTAGTTGTCAATATGAAACTACAATTTGTTAAATGCGTATTTACCTTTGCCGAGATTTGAATTGAAGAATCTGTCAGTAGAAAACGTAATTACCGTCATTTAGATTGAAGTAAGAATATCTTAGTAAACATCTTTAAACTTTTATGGGAAATTAAGTATGAAGTAACTCAATACAGTTATATCTAAACAAAATCTTAATCTTGTGAGGTGAAGCAAGGTCCAAGGAAAAAAAAATTGTAATGAAAATAATGTTTTTATATAATGTCCTATTTTATTTAAATATGTGTAAAGCAATTTTATTTGTGATAATGTAATGCGAAGACATGTGATGGAGGATTATGTAGACTCCCAAGCAAACCTGCCTCATGACCCTCTGTGAAGTTTGGAGGGCAATGTTAACATTATATCTCCTGTGTTGGGGCTGATGGAAGAAGGAAGTAGATAGAGGACAGAACTAAGGGCTCTTCGTTACACCATGAGAGATGAACACAGGATGAGCTAGGTAATTACATACATACATACATACATACATACACACATACACACACTTGCAATTAGGCTACCGCCTGGTGGCAAGCTCTCTCACCTCTCCTTCACCCAACCAACTCCTTTTACACTCCCTTCCTGAACTTACCAACCCCTCTCACAGATACCAATTCCTCCCTCAATACATTCCACTCCCTCACAGACCTCACAAGCATGGACTGCCTACCCCACTCCGTTTTCCTCCACACCCTCTGAAGCTTCTCACTGTTGTTTCCTCTTCCTCTAAATACCCACTTACTTAGCTTGCAGTGTAGCCCTCCCCATCCTCCCTCTTCATTCACCATCCTGCATAACCTGACTAGCCGTTCAACTTTCCTCCTGTCCTTCAATGAGCTCCACCCCATTTCTTTCATCATCACTGATGGCCTATGGTTCACTTCTTCCTCATCATCCTGCCCCTGCCTTCCCCACCTACCCTTCACGTATCTTGCTGCCCTTCTCTGCACCCTTTTCAGTTCTCGCACCTCCAGCTCCACATCCCATACCGCTGCAGTATATTCTAACATTGGCCGTACCATTGTGCCATACGCCTTCTCCTTCACCTCACAGCTGACTCCCTTCAGCACCCTTCCCAGCATACCCAGAGCCCTTCTTCCCTTTGCTACCACCCTCTCCACCTGTTTTTCCACCTGAAGTCTCCCTGCAGTACAATCCCTATATACTTATATTCTGCTGCTTCTTCTATCTCTTGCCCCTCCCATCTGTACATGTCCCTGCTTATCAACTGCTTCCTTGTGAACCTCACCACCTTAGTTTTTCTTACATTTATCTTAATTATATTTTTCCTGGTTCACAACTATATCTTATCAATGTCCACCTGCAAATTTCCGCCCCTCTCTCCCACTTCAACAACACAACACAATCATCTGCAAACAATCTGATTTTTCCCCTAATCCCCAAACCCATGTCATTTACCATTATGGTAAATAACTAAGTACCCAGCACGCTTCCCTGTGGTACCCCTGACATAACCTCCTCTTCCTCCGATATTGCCTCCCCCATTTTCACCCTCTGCCTTCGCCCCCTGAGGAAGTCCCCTATCCATTCCACTACCCTCCTGTCTGGTATCAGCGCCTCCACTTTCCTCATCAATGTCCCATGGGGCACCTTATCAATTGCCTTCTCAAAATCTATGAAGCAGGCATCCACCTGCTTCCCCTCATCAACTACCTGCACCAGATCCTCTAATAACCCAGCCAGCTGAGTCTCACATGAGTAACCCCCCCTGAAACCACGCTGGGACTCCTCCAACCCATTCCTATTGTTCATAACCCTAACCACATACTGCACCACCAGCCTCTCCATTACTTTTCCTGTACTTGATGTGAGACTCACCGGTCTGTAGCTGCCAGGCCTCCCCCTATCCTCTCCCTGCTTGGTATAGGTACCACCATAGCATCCTTCCAATCTTGTGGTAACTTGCCCTCTCCTGAGGACTTTTTAAACAGCACCTCTAAATATTTCACCAACTCCCTACCACCAAACTTTAATGCTTCCTTTCCTATCCCATCTGGACCCCCTGCCTTACTGCTCTTAAAACCCGTAATTACCTTTTCTGTCTCCCACTCCCTCATCTTAAACTTACTAAACACCCCCTGAACCCTGTTTGCCACCCTATTCCAACTCTCCTTTGCCTCAAACACTGACAAGTATTGTCGTTGCAGCATCTCCAATTTTTTTTTGGTCATTTGTCGCATGGCTACCATCCGTTCCTGTTAGCAGAGGGATCCCTTACTCTCCTCCCCTTAACCTCCTAATGTACCTAAACAATTTTCCCCAATCCTTGCCTTTTCCTTCTTCCACCATGTTCCCCAAAAACACATTCTTGTCCTGTTTCATCTTCCTTTCAAGCTTCCTACCCATTTGTTTAATCATTTTTTAGATCTTATCATCCCTTCATTTCTCCACTTGGCATGTAATTTTCTACACTTCCTTTTCATTTTAAAAATCTCCTGTCCATAATATGATGGATCTCCCTCAGTCCATAAACTTTTCATTGCCACAAATTTCTCCAACATAACCTCCATTATTCCTCTAAACTCCCTCCACAACCCCTCTACACACTCCTTCATAGACCATTTTTTAAACCTGTCTCTCTGGAAGATTTCTGCCCCCTTTTTGTCTCCTTTCCCATACTGCCACGCCAATCTTTCTGCGTATCATTTGCCGACCTATCTGCAGTTCACTTAATAATTGCAACATGATATGCATATAAGTTATACAAATTAGTAAATCATAGGGCAGTCGCGAGTGAGCATTAGGCTAGGTGGGATGTGTTATTACTCACACTAGTGGTACAATACGCAAATAATCTCAGTAATTGTTAATTTCTTATTATGCGAATAAAATATAAGTATCCTTGACAGATGAAGAAGCAAGGACTGGGCGAGTTCTCAATACGTGTGATCATGCAAGCCTACAGTCACCTTACATTGTTCTTTAGTGCACCCCTTACCTAACATCTTTGAAAAAAATAAAAGTTTTGCAAATTTTATGTAGGTATTTTATTCACCAAAATCTAGCTAAAACAGATAATAATTAAACACGGTATTCTTTGGAAGGATGCAGCCATTCACAACACTCCCTCACTCGATGCCTTGAACTGAATCACGCAGGCTTGATTACATACTGTTTGACTTTCAAACTCTTATCAACTTATAATGGTGTGAGTCGATAGAGTATTGATTATGTATTTTTACATTGCACTATTAAACTTTTAACCAATAACATTAAATACTGCCAGTTGCGATGTGCGAACCTAAGTTGGGTGGTTTCAAACTTTTATAAAGGAAATTTTTTATAATTTTAATTTTATTTATATGATGCTTAGCCTTCAGGCGTTACCTACATTATTCCGTCACATGCCGTTATTGTTTGATTAACACTTTTACAATTTTTGAGAAAATATGAGAAAAGTGTTGACAACACGAGTCGTAACTTGTAAGTGAAATCTAAGTGGAAGTATGCTTAAAACAAATATATGGGAAATGTCTTTAATGCTAGGTATTCCGCGGTAGTTGGCTAGAGAGAAATTAGCTTTGTATCTGCGGTGAATGACGCGAGGCAGGGTTCCCGGCTCCTAGGGATGCTATCAGGGTGGGTGGTGATGGAGAGAGAAAGAGAGATGGCCGTCAGCTGACGTTTTGCGGAGATATTTCAAACTTTTCATTTCAAACAGCTGTGGAGCCGGGCGGGCGGTGTGTCGCGCCTCTGTATACGAGCGAGGGTAAGACGAGCGTGTAGGAAGAGCATATTTGTCTATCTGCTCTGTTCGTGTCGCAGGTTTTGGCTTTGTTGGTGAAGCATCGGGCTTGTTTGGAGGTGATTGGTTCTTTCATTCCATCAGGCTAATGACAAGGATTTCTGTAAAAATGTAAATGTTAATTACAAAAGGAATATGAGAAACTTTTTGAAATTATTTGTTGGCCCAGACGATTGCTACTGTAGTAGTAGTGGGTGTGGGTGTTAAGCTGGGTCATGGGTTGGATGGTTAGAGACGTAGTTCGATGCTCGCAAATACCCCAGTTGAATTTTCCCATATTAGCCAATTTGCAACCCCTCAGCACCCTCTTGAGCTAAACTGATATGATATAACATTAAATAATATAGTGGGAAATAGGGATTACAGGATGGAACATGGCCAAACACTTCATTCAAATATATTTTCAAATACTATCTTGCGAGGTGACGAAAAATTAACTTACACAGAATTTTGGGGCTAAGGTTTAGCACTACATATTACTATATGGAAATGATGGGAAATTAAATAACTAAGTATAATATGTTCTACAGGCAGGGTCACAGGTAATGTGAGTAGGGAATTCGCTTGACAGGCTGGAGTAGGGCAGCACTGGGTAATTGAGCGGCGCGCTGGCTGCCGATGATTGGTCAGGTTTATAATTAATACGATTTCAGTTCACTATGCAGTTAAGAGTGCTAGGGAATGGATGTGCAATTAGCATTTGTAATAAGCCATTGGAAATTCTGTAATTGGTAATTACTCTCTCAGTATGCATACTTACTGTCTAATTAGTATCAGTATGTATTGTAATAAATTGGTAATTAATCTAATTAGTATTGGTACTTCTAAAAGGTAATTACTCATTACATGTACTTATTAATTAATTATTATACAATAAGCAGTATGACCACGCAGAAAACTTTTATTTTATCAATTTACAATTTTAATAAATGTTATTTTCTCTTTACATATACTCATTTAATACTCTTTTCAACATATTATATTATGTGGAAATCATTTTCTTGCCGAGTGCAGGATGCCAACCTAAGAACTTTGAGTGGACAGTCCAGCATGCTAACCTCTACTCCACATTCTAAATTCCAGATTTCATCCAGTAATTTCGTATATATCATTGCACAAATTACTATATAAGCGGAATTTATAAATTCCTTTAAAATAAAACTTATTATTAAAAAAAATAATGTTTAACATTAATTTCATCCAAGACTTGCAAACAAATTACATTTTGTTAAATTTTATTATGTCTCTCTGTTGGTTACCTTTTTCAAGCTATTTATGTAACAGAAATTACTTAATTATTTCACATCTTTAAAGTTTAGTGTGCAAACAATCAATATACGCTTAATGGAAAAATTTTTTTACATTAACCAAAAAATAAATTTCATGAAGAGTAACAAGGAGAGTTTATAAATAATTGGTGTATGTATATTACACAGCACTACATAAACTTCATGAGGATTACCTTCTCATCTGTTATATACATTAATTATACTATATGTAGCAGTTTACATATACCAACACTGAAATGATGCATGGAGCATGCAAAGCACTGTTGATGTATGAATGCGCATGCACTATCAGTAGCAACTGGAGACACAGTGATTTTTATGAAGGAATGTTTACAAAGTGTGCATGCTCTGATTATTAGGGTGACTACTGCTTCCAAACTTGGGAATCTGGTGTCTTTGAGGTATTGTTGAAGGAATGTTCTGGTCATTACTACTGTTCTAGTTTCTCTGAATGTGACACGGGGTACATAGAACCTTCCAGATCAAGGCCAGTGATAGTACAAAAGTGTGACTGGCCTCCGAGCCAGCAGTTGATAAGAGTCTGGAGTTTGGGTGATTGTGCGACGTTAAGCAATGAGCTAGAAGAGCAATGAGTAGCGTTGAAAGTGACCAGCGGAGGAAAATATGTGACTCCAAGCATTAGAGCAATGATGAGTGCAACTGGCAGGCTAGAGTATTAGACTGGATGCGTGAGTGAAAGACAGTACAAATGATGGCAACAGACAGACTGAATGTGTATTAATGATGAATATGTATAAATTTACAATACATAAACGGAGACATTGAGAAGGATGTTAATTAGAGTTGAAATAGACATTAAATATTGCACTCACTGAGAAATAAACAGAGTAATCATAGAGGTAGATAATTTAATGCTGTAAATAATAGCTGTGTAAATAAATTCAAAATCATATTTAGTGTTTTTATTTTTATTTAGACCTCCATCCCCCACGATCTCGGTTACGCCCCTCAGGCATCTTGTAACACTGGTGTCAGAAGTGGGATTAAGGCATTTAATTCTAAATAAAGTTACGCTATAATAATTTGTGATATTCAAACAAATGATTTAATTGCAACAACTGTAGGCCAAAATAATTAGGACTTTTTTCTAAAAAAATTTTGCAGTGAATGTTAACTAGAAATATGTGTACATAACTGGAAGCACACAGAGTATTAATTGAGCGATTAAGTAGCCAAATAAGCGGAAGTGTACATAGCTTGAAAGAAGATTTAACAACCATGTTAGTAGTGTAAAATAATGTGTGAATGAAACTGTAAATAAACTGTAATTGTAAACAATAATGTAAGTTAAATAGCCAGATAACTAATGTAAGTGATTTATTAGATAAGAAAATAGACACTGTAAAAGAGAATGTTGAAAGGAAAATAGACACTAAATGAAAATGTAGACAAGAAAATAGATTATGTAGAAAGGAAAATAGAAGGCATTAGTGAGTTATTGAATACAGGAATTGATATTTTGGATAGAAAAATCAACAGTGTGAATGAAAGAATGAACAGTGTAAACGACAGGATGGTCAGTGTAAATTAAAGGATGGACAGTGTAAATGAAAGGATGGACAATGTCAAGAATGAAATGAAACAGGAAATGAGTGTATTGAAGGAGAAGAGGCAGGAATTTCTTCAGTAATACAAGTCATCACACACACAGCAACTTTGGAGGATAGCCATCAGCTTCGCAGCATTAGTGCCATGTAGTCAAAAGTGGGGAAGGTGGTTGCAATTAAGCCCACCCCTTACAATTGCCAGACTTCTTGGCGTAAGCACCAACACCAGTTTGAAAAAGTTGCCACCATGAATGGCTGATCAGCCGAGCAGCAGGCTTACTATCTCGTGGCTGTACTGAGAGGCCAAGCACTGAGCATACTACAATCTCTGCCAGAGTGACATAGACTGGAGCACCCCACACCGGTGTTGACCTTGGAGCTACGTTTAAGCGACTAATGCCTGCGACATTCCCACCATGCCCAACTACTGCGAAGCCACACCTAGCAATCAAGAGAGCCTTTTCAAGAGCTGTGGCCAGACATCATGTGGCTTTCCAACCTATCTTTGGAAGGGTGCCCTGAGGAGGCTTGCGACATCATAGCAGTGGGCTTCTTCATCGATGCCATAGGTAACACAGAGGTTCAACAGGCAGTATGTCTGGCTGCAACCCACATAATGCAGGACGCCCTGGCCCGATCACAGGATGTGGAGTCAGTAAGACATGGGACTGCACCTCGGAAGTCCATTATGGGCAAAGATGCTGAATGAAGATGACAAAAACAACATGAAGAACACACTGAATGAGTTGCAGATGGCTGTGAAGGACATCACTTCCAGGATCCGAGCTACAGAGTTTCGCTTTCCCCCCACCTAAACAGCATGAGTGTTGGTCATGTGGGCAGCCGGGGTACCAGAGAGCCCACTGCCCACAACAACAGCAGCTACAGCAAAAGCGGTAGCAGGAGGCAGGTAATAATACAGCAAATTTGGAAAACTTGTAAACACCAATCATGGGGGGGGGGGGGCAACGTTTGATGATTACTGGAGGGAAGAACCCAATATTCTTACATCTACACTCAGTGAAACAGGACTGGGATGTAATACTTGTGGAGGGGAGGCTGAATGATGTTCTTTGCCAGATGGTCGTTGACACCGGGGTGACCATAACAATAGTAATACCAGACATCCTCAGGCCTTTTTCCCAGAGATCGCCTAATGAAAGCATGGAACAATGCTATTTCACTACAGTAACAGGTGAGACCACACCAGTTATAGGTAAGATGAAAGTGATCTTGAAACTTGGTGAGCTTAGCTTAACCTCTTTTAGCCTGGTGTTACATTTTTCAACATACTGAACAATATTTTATTATATATGTGTTTCCAAATATTTCTGCAATGCCCTTATAATTTTGGAATTGTTACAATACATACTTCATTACTTTATGGATATCTTTTTATACAGTTCAGTAGTAGAAAAGAGAAACACATTCTCTCTCTCTGTGAACATCATGGTTGCAATCTTCTGTGGCGAAGTCACTGATATTTCCTCAGAGCATCCAACAAAAAGGTAACTACATTATATAAAAATCATGAAGTAATTTTTTGTTCCATTTTTAGATAATGCATGCATTTTTACTAAGTTGCCATAGTGCTAGTTTCATTTATGCCCATAATTCAGTTTGTTGCATTTTTGCAACAACAGGCACTCATAGTAATTGTTGTTTAGAAAGTGAAATGCCCTGGGTGTTATTTTTTCTTTCTTTATGACTTATGTACATTTTGTGCTGTAAAGAAAGTTTCCTTGAGAATTAGCAGACTGTCTTTTTTTTTTTTTCCCCATCAATTGTTCTTAGTATGCAAATATTTCAGATTTTGTCTATTGATTTACATCAGTTGTACAAGTACAATTATTTTGATAAAATTACAGGATTTCAATGAAGCGAACACAGATGACAGGCAAAGGCAACAATGTGGTAGATCCACCGGAGTCAAGCGAAGAATATCAGCTTGACAGTGATGCTGATCCTGATTATAATCCTGATAATATTCAACAAAAATGCCATCATCAATTTATTTCACGGGATCAAATTCAAAGTATGCCTTACTAAAATTTTGAATTTATTTATAGTCAGTTATTGTTGTTCAACAATGAATTGGAACAATAAATTTTATTTTATAGAAGACATCTTCGGAAGACTTGTCTGCTGAAGATGATGCAGTGGTTCAAAATCAAATGTCTATCACTTCAAATGGACGAAGGTCTTCTAAATACAGATGGCAGGATGTTCCACAAAACAAGAGTGAGAAACAACCACCAGTCTGGGTAGGTCGCTTGTAGCAAGATGAAGAGATAAACACCCATATTGATTATTTTAGGTACTTCTTTAGTGATAGTATTCTTGACAATTTCATTGAACAGTCAAACCTATATTTGACACTGAAAAACCCTAACAAACCCCTGAATCTGCCCAAGACAGATTGAACAATTTTTCGGAATATGTATGACAATGTCAATTTTTGGCCTTCCTCATGCTAGGATGTTCTGGAATCAAAGTGCTCGAGTGGACATGGTTGCATATTAATCTCCACAGACAGGTGGGAAGAAATCAAGTATAATCTACACTTTTTTGATAACAGCCAACAATTGGTACAAAATGATCCGAATAGAGACAAACTCATCAAGATCAAGCCTTTTATTGACGACCTAAAAGGTAAATTTCAGTCTATTCCTAAAGAACAGCATCTTTATGTGGATAAGCAAATTGTTCCATTCAAAGCAATGTCTAGCCTAAAACAGTACAACCCAAAAAAACTACATAAGTGGGGATATAAAATATTTACTCTCTGTGATGCAAAAGGCATAGTTCATGATTTTGAAATCTATTGTGGAAATATTGAACCTGCTTTTGGATTTCCCGATATTGGTGCCAGTTCCAATATAGTCTTGAGGTTAGTTGAATGTATTCCAAAAAACCAAAACTTTTTGCTTTTCTTTGATGGTTGGTTTTCTTCATTACCACTGTTCACTGTTTTAGCAGATATGGGAATAGGGGCCTTGGGTACCATAAGAACAAACAGATTTTCTGGGTTACAAGTACTGCTTGGTGCCAAAATGAAGAAAACTGGTAGAGGCTCAACAATCGAAAATGTAACATGTTGATGGGGTAGAGTCAGGGTCATAAAATGGTATGACAACCGAGGTGTTACACTAGCTTCTTCCTTTAGCAGTTCTCAAACAATGTCCACTGAAAAGCGATATGACAGGAAAATGAAATGCAATGTTGACGTTTCATGTCCTAGAGCAATTTTGACATATAATAAATTCATAGGAGGCGTGGGCCTACTTGATGGCCTAGTGTCATATTATAGAATAAACATACAATACAAGAGGTATTGCTACAAATTTATTTTTCATTTGTTTGATGTGGTGTTGGTGAACAGTTGGTTGCTGTACCGAAGAGACTGCCACATACAAAATATTCCCAAGAAACTCATTGTTGACTTTCTTCAGTTCAAGACTGATGTTGCATCAGCATTGTGTACACAAGGAAAAGATCCCTCGGAGAAGAAAAGAAGCAGGCCGTCCAGTAACAATGTGCAAGAAGGGTATGAAAGAAAAAAACTGTGGGGTCCTACAAAACCAATTCTGGAATTTAACGTTCACATGATGGCATTGCACGCACATTGGCCTGTTATTGTGGATGCAAGACAACTCTGCAGACTTCCTGGATGCACTAGAATTACAACAGTCTGATGTTCAAAATGCAGTGTCCATCTCAATTTGACAAAAAACAAAAATTGTTTTGCCAATTTTCACATATAAATTTTCCAAATATTTGCCATTTGAGAAGAATAAAATGTAGCCAATAACTCATGTTTTTATGTGAAAATGATTCTTTGTGCTTGTATTTATCTTTTATTATGTTAGTATATATGTTTCTTTGTGTTTATATATATATTATATATATATATATATATATATATATATATATATATATATATATATATATATATATATATATATATATTATATATATATATATATATATATATATATATATATATATATATATATATATATATATATATATATATATATGGACTTGATGTTGCTTTATATTTCCTTCTTTCTGTAAAATATTTGCCAATTTGAAATGCTATTTCAGAATATTTACAATATGAAAATTATAATAACTTGTGCAGCGAATGTTCAGATTTTGAATGTGTGTGTAATTCAATCTTCCACAGAATTACATTTATTATTTTCACATATATCTCTCTAGAATACTAATAATTTGAGAATAATAATAATTTCTGCAGCAAAAGTTGTAATTTACTCATGTTTGTATTTGAAATGTTTTGTGTACATGCAGACTTGAATATTGCTCTATAATAATTTTCCAAGAACTGCTTTACCAATTTTCACAAACAAAAATAGTATAAAATGTGAGATGTGTAACAAATATAGTCAATTGCAAATTTTGTGAAATGTATTACATAGTTTTTGGTGATTTTTATATATAATATTGAAAAATATTTACAGTTTCAGAATAATAATAATTTGTGCAGCAAATATTGCCAGTTCCTCATGTTTGCATTTGAAATGGTTTGTATGCACCTATACAAACTTTATGTTACCTTATAATTTCTTTTATCAAGAATAGCTTTGCCAAATTCCACGTCAAAATTAGTACTACAATATGAGAAGTGGAACCAATATAAGCTACTTCTTTTTTTTTTAGTGATTTTTACGTGTGTGGGGTGTTTTTATGTGTGTGTGTGTGTGTGTGTGTGTGTCTATATATATATAACAACTTGATGTTAACTATAAAATATATGTTGTATTACAGTGGAAAAAATAAACATTTATAAGATGATTCTTTTAAATATGTGTATTTATCCTTAGTGCCTGATGTTGCAAAAATGCAACAAACCTATAAAATTGGCGTAAAATAAAAAAAAAATTAATATTTGTTTCTCGCTAATAATAATACTTATTTGTAACAATTTTCAATAGAAAAAAATTTTTTTTTTCAAATAAAACTCAATTCAGGCAATAAGAGGTTAAAGCACAATGTTTACATAGCAGAAATAGAGGATGAGTGTCTCATGCGACTTGATGTATTTCCTAGGCTGAAGTGCTGTATCAATACTCAATTTTGTGTGCTGCAGGTAGACAGTTCCAAAGTTTCAGAAAAAAATTGTAATTTATTGTCATATTTAGGAAACAGCTTGTGGGACAGAAACAATGTAATGGTTACTAATTATTTAAACCATAATCATTAATAAAGTGAATGTCGTGTACGTGAAACCTACCCCCATCATTCCGAAAGGAGGTGTTGCCAACTTTATTTCTACAAAAATGTATGTTACAGAATAAATTCCATAATTTTTGAATAGAGATTATGAAATGCCAGCAAAATTAGCAACATAAATGTCTTTTGCAAAAATTGTCTAACTCTCACCCTTTTCGAATAGACATTACATGTTTGATTTCACAGAGAAGGGTTTAATGCCTGATAGGTAGGCAACCAGTAATTTCTTTCTGCACACAGCACCTTAGTGGAATGAGTTTCCCGCATCTGTGTATGTGTGGTCTTATATTAGTGAGATGCACAAATGATTCGGTGGGGTTTTCTCACTGTTAGGGGTAAATAAATCAGAAAATAAATAGAAGTCCTTGCACTACTAGTTTAATATCATACCATCATAAGCAACTGTACAACAAGTGTTCAAAATAGCTGCCGCTAATCTCATTGCAACAATTAACTTAGCATATGAAAGACTGGTGTACCCTTTCAAAAACACCTGTTTATTTTGAACCTTGTCACAGGCAGCAATAACCTTGGCTAACAGCTCTTTTTCAGATTCAATAGGTGAATCTTACACCAGGGCCTTAATGAACCTTCACATGAAATATTCTAGTTGATTAAGGTCAAGAAATTATGCTGGCTACACAACAGACCCACCTCTTCCGATCCATCATGCTGGAAATTTCATGCTGTGGTGATCCTGTACAGCTCTTGTGGAATGTAGAGGTGCACCGTCGAATTGAAACCACATATGTTGATGGGCCATGAGTGGCACATCCTCGAGGAAATCTGAAAATGTAAATTGTAGAAATTTTAAGCATAGTGCCCAGTCGATTGTTGCGGCATCAAGTACGGCCAAATGAGATAATCACCCACAATCCCTGCTCAGATGTTCATAGAAAATCTGTGCTGGTTGGTTGCAGTGGCGGTTGTATGAGGATTGGTGTCGTCCCACACATGCGTTTTCCTGCTGTTAAAATAACAGTCTCTTGTGAATGTTGTTTCATCTGTAAACAATACAATGGCAGTAAAATGAGGAACTACTGTGCACTGTTGTAGAAACTGCTGGGAAAAATCATGTTGAACGAAATCTGCTTTTCCCAATACCTGCACCTTTCGCATGTGGTAGGCACACAGCAGCTGCTCATGCATAACATGCCATACTGTGGCAGTGGACACACCCATTCCATGTGCAAAGGCTTGGGTGCAGGTTGAGGGGTTTTCCATCTGTCCACAACATTTAGTACTTTTTATTCCCTATTTGGTGTACAGATATTCCTCAGGTTACCAGACCCACCTTGTGTTTGTTTTATGCAGTCTCTGAGTGACAGTTGTGAAGGTCTCGTGATGAGGTTGTGTGTCATTTCTGAGTTCTTATACTTCAACATGTCGACTTTTAGCAGAATGCAATGTGCAGTCAAGTGTGGGTTTTTATTCTACTGTCTTTTCCTCTGTTAGGAAGGGGAACTAAAGTACTGATAATGAGAGTAGGGGAAAACCATGACACACCAAAATTCACCACCTTTTAGAAACCACGTTATACAAAACAAGTTGCAATTCAGTTCCGCTACAAACCACCTATATGTAATGTTGACACATCACTATGGCATGGTGTGTAGAAAGCCATTACTTGTTGCCTACCTGGCAAACAATAACACGTTTCTGTGACATCAAACATATTGTAATGTTTACATGAAAAGGGCGAGAGTTAAGAAGATTTTTGTAAAAAAAATTTATGTTGTTAATTTTGCTGGCATTTCATAATCTCTAGTCAAATATAGGAAATTTGTCCTGTAACATACTTTTTTTTCCCCAAAAATAAGATAGGCAACACCCCTTTTCAACATGACAGGGTTGGGTTACATGTTAATGATTATGTTTTTAGTAATTCATAACCATAACTTTGTTTGCGTTCTGCAAACAGTTTCCTAAATATGACAATAAATGATAATTTTTCTCAAACTTTGGAAGCGTCTACTGCTCCTGCTGTTTGACCTGGACCATATGTTGCCTATCTCAATTAGTCTATTTCTACCTCAGGAATAACCTATCAAAATTTGTCTATATGATTTAGATACTTGTATAGATGTAAACATACACACACACGTGACTCCATTGAACTAAAGACTACAGAATATTGCAAAATATACATACGAGAAAAAAGTGTCAAGTAAACCCAGGCTATTAAAGCCCGCAGATTAGCTCAGTTGCTGCATTTGGAGGGGGGAGGGGGGTGACAACTGTTGTGGAGTTTTTAATTTTACAGTCTTTGCTTTTGAAACAATGCAGAGTTGAGTGTTTTTCAATTATTTATTTATTTATGGTGTGTGCACTAGTTGGTTTTCATTGTGCCATTTGTTTCCAATTATTGTCTCACTCCCCCGTGGTGAATATCATCTTTAAATAATTGTTTACATCCTTTCTTTTCAAAATTGTTTTGTAACTCTATAATTTTTTTGCACCCACTGTTGTAAACAGGATCCTCTTATTTTATATAATCCAGATATTCAATATATTTGGCCTACATGCATCACAGGATTCCACCAGAAATTGTATTTTATATTATGAATTTTCAAAGTCACATAATTTATTTCTGGAGATTATTTGTTGTTCAAAGTGACGTCCTCGGGCATTAATGTGACGAACCATGTTGTTATGCACTCTGTCAAAAATGCTATGATTTCAAGTCATGTGGCAAGAATTCTCTTTGTCGAGTCTAACTCACTCTCCATGATATGACCCCAAAAGTGTTAAGTTGGGAGACCTGGGGGTAAGCTAGCAAACCTCCTCACCCATTGTCCAGGGAAGTTGTCATTCAAGTGCTTTCATATAAGAACCATATCTGTTTCCGCATGAAATGGGGAAATATACAACCCAATTAGGTAATGTTCACTTTTAATTTGTATTGATACGTATTTCATGTGGGTTGTGATAACTCCACGCAGATTGTTTTTAGTATTAAAGTGAACATTCATCACACCACAATAGGATCTCATCTAATTGTGGTGTGGATTGTCTTTAATTTGTATTAAAAACCACTCATGAAGTTCGCTTGACCTAGCAGCTACACTTTCTATAGGCAAAATGGGTGCAACTGTTGCTTATTTAACATTTACCTTCCAAGCTGTCGAATTATTGACACCCATATTGTGCAATTGAATGGGTGCTTGTGTTGAGTTGTGCTGCTACCTGATGAAGAACTTCTTTCTCAACACTGGGTGTTCGAACACCTCACCTTTCGCCAGTATTATAATGTTTTGGTTGCAGCTGTATTGTCTCACCATGTATGTAAATTTGGAAAATATGTATGGCATCATGACCTCACTTGCACAAACACTACAGTACTCTTCACTAATGTCAATTGGGAACTGTCTGCAGGCCAGCTCTATATTACCCTGCATCTCACCTGTATCTGCTCAGCCTGCACCAAGTTCAAATGGAGCACATAATTTACACCTGTAGCTCAGCAGAGGGTGTTTCCAAACAATTGTCTTATCAAAATGTTTGTCTTTGTGTGCCCTGACAGATTAACACTGATTATAGCAAACACCCATGATATTGTAGTAAGAGGGAATGTGTCACTATGGAATTGGAAGTCACATATGTTGCTCACCCTTCAAAACATTAGAACTTCTTCTCCGCATTGCAGCTTATCTTAACTGCAATGAGGTGTTTGTCTGTTTCCTATGTGGCACAGTTAGTAAGCTTAACCACGGTACTACTACATACACGTTTATAGCATCTGCAATGGCAAAAAGAACGTATTTTCACAGAGACTTAAATGGTAGAGAGGATAAAAGAACCAGGAAGTATGATTTATGTGCAAATTAAATGGGGAGCCAAGAATCATAAAACTTTGTACAAAAGGAGAGAAGAGGGAGGGATGGCTTTCACTACAAGCATCATATTACTAGTACCTTTCTTAATAGATACCACCTGCACAAAAATTGTGTTGTAATTTGACATGTGACAATGCCAATAGTATTTTATAATTTCATAGTTGACATATCAATATACAAAAACGTCTGCACAAATACACTTTCAGCAGTTGTACTAAGTAAAAGAATAACCGACTATGCAGGTGAAGCAAGATCCAAAAACAAGAAGCAGAGATTACAAATACCAGAAAAGCAGCAGTCATGACTCTAAAGAAGTGTAGTACATTAAAAAGAAAAGAATGAAATTATGAGTTATTCTGAACTAATCCAAATTAATGAATTAATTCAGCTGAATCGTTCTGCCCATCACTACACTGCCGCAAACAATGTCTACCTAAACGACCAAGTCTTTTTTTGTGTTAATGCATGATTTGTTATTGCAGAAGTGTTTCACCGTAGATGATTGCGTGTGTGGTGATCAGGCAGCTTATCATGATGCTGTAAGCTGAAATGGCACAGAAACATCTTCTGGACCAGGGCCTGATTTCCCATTAGACAGACTAGGCCTGGGTCTAGAGCAGCACTTTTTAGGGGGCGGCATGACATAACAGTCAAAAGAGTAAACAAATAAAACATGTTTTAGTGTTATATATATGTGTGTGTGCATGCATGCACGCACACTAGAATAAATTGTATGGTTATAGAAAAAATCCAATTAATGTGACTGGTATGTGTTTGAATGTCAATTGTTTAATGGTATTTATAAAGTCCTTGTTTCCTTCATACCTACCAATGCCAGCCTCCTGTTTATATTTATTAGGGGACAGAAACTGGTATAGATGGAGCATGAGACTTTCTAGCTCATCTTCGTTGAGTTTTGAGTTTTCACGTTTCACTCTGCTAACAGCTGACGAGTGATAGTAGCTTGTTTTCAGTTCTAACCAAAGTGTTATTTATCGCAACACAAATAAAGGTGCGGAGTTTGTGATTTATAATTAAAATATTTCACTGATGCTGAAAACTGATCACTGCATGCAAATAAGCTGTATGCGGCCAAGTATTAAGATACAAATACACTTAACAGTAAATTAGCCTGTTTAATGTAGTATGTAGTAAGTGTATTACCAATGAGAGCTAAAAATATTTGGGTTATAAAATACGCGATGCTAGCGCCAGTCGCCCGTTACACTAGCGCTCCTCGCCGGACTTTTATATTGACTCTGAGGCCACATATAAATTAAATATTCTTACTTGTGCCAAACCAACGACCACAAGACAAGAATAATCAATTAAACACATACATCAGCATAACAGATATTTTAATTGTTTTTTCCATCTTGCAATGTTCATACACCATCATATAGGCCGTTCACGATAAAGTGAGCACTTTTGAAAGCCCTGCTAAAGTTCTACTTTCTTGCCCATTATGTATCCTCCCGCCACATGTAAACAAACATTGCCATGTTGCAGCCATGTGATTGCCACATGTTAATAAACTCAATGTTTACATTTCAGCACTGCTAAATGTAACATGTATAATCTTAATATAAAACATGTAACATATATGATGTATATAACACATTATATATGTGTGTGTATATATATATGTATTCATACTTATATGCATATATATATACATACATGTATACACACAGAGAGATATATACATATTTTATATACATACATGTATACACACAGATATATATATATATATATATATATAAAAAATCGTTTGGGTCATGTCAAAGCTCTGATAGACAAAAACTTTACATGACAAACAATTGAAAAATTAATGCCCTAGCAATGAAGTCATGGAAACAGTGAAATAGCAAACATTAAACTTGGGCGGTGAACAAGGACCAATACTACACGTTAAAAGAGGACATACAATAGTCAAGCCGAAAAATAAATTGGAAGGGCAGCCAAATCCAGATTTTGAAATACACAGGCACTACTGGACTCTCAAGGTACAACACCACTTGTCACAAAAATTACCAAACATAAAAAATTGTACCGCAAACTTAACGTTTCCCACGACTCACGTTTTCTAAGTGCCCCATCACTCTGTAGCGTGACTAGTAAAACGACAGCTTGAAAACATGATAGCTCTATTTGGCCTCAGCTGACCGAAGTGAAGTGCAATTAAGCCATCAGGAAAAAACATACATCCTGCAGGTATAAGGTGCTGTGTAACATAGCAGACATCTGAAATGTAGAGCGAGGCCGTGCAAGGCCTTAAATAAACAACCACGACAAATCAAAAAATAATGAAGCACAAAGGGGAAAGGGGAATGCAGGGAGGCAGAACAGCGTGGTAAAACGAGGGGATCTGAGCGGAACAAAGAGTACACCACTGCACAGAAGTAGATGGGGCTAATAAACTTAATGTGGTGGCACTAACGTGGCAGTATATAAAATATGTAATATGAAAAAAAGCAAAATATTAAATATGTGCATGTATATGTACATTTTAAGGATAGTTTTACATGCACCTTTATAAATGGAGATATATATATATTTCTTCCTAGGCGTATTACGTATATATAAAATAAAAATCATTTATACTAAAAATATAAACATATCAACAAATGCATTTGTGCATACATACATTTTTTTTTACACTGTTACTCGGTTTTCGTACCCTTCTGATACCCTCCAAAAAAGAACTGAACATTTATACTGTGAATTAAAGTGGTAACAGAAATGTTATACCAGGCTTGTAACTGGCACCATCTTCATTTATACAAAATAAGTCTAAAAATTAAGTATATTATTTATAGCTAAGTGAAATGCCGATTCGGCGATGGCCACATTTTCGGTGTCTCTTGTGGCCTAAATGGTTGCGACATTTCCTTTTTGTCAAACCCACACAGACCTCAAGAAACCAATTTTATAGGTAAAGTGCATGGACTCTCATCATTGTTGTGGTTCCTTTATTGCAATAACTGCAGCAAAACTGAAAACTTAAATGAGAAAAGTATTTCAAGAAAATTACTATACATACAAAAAATGGTTAATGCGTACACACGCAAAGTGGAAACGAATGTCTAATTAATGTAAAACCAATACATATCCACAAATGATGGCAAAATGATAATGTAAAGGACACATTATGAAAGTAATACTTACAGGCAAGTTACTTATATCTAGTGTACGACAGACACACACAACAAAATTACATATTAATATACAACTCAATTTCTAAGATGTAAAACTATCATGACTTATGTTAACAAGTAACTCAATATACATGACCTCATCATACCATGCAACACACATTTGAACATTTAGAATAAATTTTGCAAAAACTGTATATATTATGTAAAGAAATATTGCTTATATTTGTTTTATACTAGACACCAAAAATAAATAACATATTTTAACAAACAACATGACAAATATATAAACACATGTGGACTTCAATAACAAATAGTACCCACCCATAACAGATATGTGTATACTACAAACAAACAGCTGCAAAATGCAAATACCTTTACCTGGTCATACAAACCTTACCGCCACTGACCATCCAGCACCTACTGTGCAGTAGAACAGTCTGATATAGGCTGTTCACTGTAAAGTGAGCACTTTTGATGCCTTAGTTACTTTTTCCTTTTAGTCATATTAAATCCTTTAACCAACTTTTAAAATAAATATTGCTGTGTAAGTAATACATGCAGTGTGTATATTCCACCGCACTCGGAAGTTAACGTCTAAGACTACAATAAAATATATTTATTGACTATTTTTCGAAATGAGGGGGGCTTTCAAAAGTGCTCTCTTTACCGTGAATAGCCTATACCTCTGTCAGTCACTACTTCATCGCCACTGCCAAGATCATCTTCCTCAGTGGTGTCCAAATCTGGATCCAGATGATGAATGGAGGTATGTCAGCAGCTTCGTGCACTTCCTCCTCCCAGTCCTCTGCAATCAGCTTCTCCATGTCTACACACTTTGCCCATCTGAAGGAAAGTTTTTGCTAAAAGCTGTGTGTTTAATTTGTGGCACCAGAAACATTCATATTTCCATGCTAAAATAACTCCAAGCAATAATGCAGATCATTTAAAATAAATTATGTACAGACCTTAATTTCTTCGGCACAAATGTAGCAACATAAACTAACTAATATTATTATCATTATATCAATTGTAGACAGGCCACTATGCTTTTGTGTTTTGTATGTGCTTATCGCTATAACTGTGAATGTGTTAGGTATGTCAGTTGTAGCCCAGCCCTTATTGAAAGCTAGTTCATACAGCTTCTTAAGAAATACTGTACTTAATTTAACGCATACACTGCGTAATGTAATCTAACCTTTACAAAACATGCATTCACAAGTAAACAGGAGCTCTGGGAGTCTGGGGTGTTGACTATGCGGTGTAATTTACAGTTACATTAAATTTCAATAATTACAATATTTTTGCGGCCCAAATGGCAGATATAACAAACATTATGTCTACTCAAGAACGCATAATATTTTAGTTGATGTTTCTCAAAAGGTAGCAAATTGTCTTGTCGAATATCCATTTCAAAATTTAAACATGGAATTATTCTATAAATGTTGAGAATTATTTATAAATACTTTCTAATTCTTATTACGGCAAGCATTACCAAATAAAGCAATTACACTTGCATCAAGAAATAATGTGGGAACAAGCACAGCTAGAGGTCTATAGTTAACAAAACCAGCTTCAAGATTTTTTAGTTTATAGGATGTTTGACACCAGCATCAAACTGTGACGTTTATGTTATGTTAACAATAGTTAAATTTAACACTGTAACTTGGGATGAATAATTAGATGAACACAAGTTTGAGGTTAGGCTTACCTTACAAAATAACAGTCATATAGGAATGTGTAAAATTTACGTATAATTACTGCCAGCAAAATTTGCACTTGTTTTCAAGGCAGAGTTAAGAAAGGTTACATGGCTGGGCATAAGTAGATATGTACAGATGCATTTGAGGTTACGCTTACATGACAAAACAACAGTGATATAAAAATGTGTGAAATTAATGTATAATTATTGACGGCAAAATTTTCACTTATTATCAAGGCAGATTTCAAAGAAATGTTATACAGATAGGTGTAGGTACATAGGTACACATTTTTTTTTAAACTTAGGATATAACATGTACTTCAGAAACTCATTTGAATATATTTAATGTTATGTTTCTGCTGTCGTTTATTTACTTTTATTATTGTTATTTAACTTTCCATTAAAAATATAACGTTTCCAACTGTCTATTCTTACTTGTTCTTTTTCGATGATGTACTTCAATAACGTACTGGGGGTAGGCGGGGAAAACACGTCATAAAACCTGTTTGGGGAAACACATCGTAAAAACACAGTTGCAGTTGAAATTTTCATCATTTCTGCAACTCGTTCGACTACCTTGCATGGCTTCATCTCTCCTCGACGAATTAAAGAATAAATACTTTCGGCGAGATTTATAATTTCTCTCTGACTCTGACTATTCGTACGTAGTTTGCTGGAACTCATGACTTTACACAAAATCACTACAATACAATTAAACATTATACGACCTATAATAAAACTATGATTGCAGATAAGCTGAAAAATAAATGACAAATATTAAAACACAACAACTTCCAGCTTCCAAATTTTTAACTTGCCTCGCAACCACTCCACACAAGCAAACCCAAACAACAAGCATGAAGGAACCACAATGACGGGCCGTTGGTTTTGACCACTGCGCCGATCACATGACACAATATAATTATGAGTTTCAGTAAACACATTATCTTTACGCC
Organism: Dryococelus australis; assembly: GCA_029891345.1. NCBI lineage: Eukaryota > Metazoa > Arthropoda > Insecta > Phasmatodea > Phasmatidae > Dryococelus > Dryococelus australis. Next base: position 189,564,706 of record CM057009.1, read on the forward strand.
AATAATTACTTTAAACTGTATAAAATAAACTTCAAACAACTTAAGTAGCCATACATATAAGTATTACACTTGCAATACAGCATTATTTCTTAGAACTACTTTTCAAATTTAATTGCTATCATAACTGGGTGTGTTCAGCCCCAGCCTGTGCTGTAACACACATGGTTATACATACGCATTTGTGGGCAGTGGTTTTTTTCAAAGGTTGATTTCTAGAGTGTTCACTTTAACGTGAACTGCCTTTAATATCCATAAACACAATGCACTTTCAAAAATTCAAAATGCTTAACAACTGCATTTGCAAAATATAAACGATTCAATCATTTAATGATATCAAGACTAGAATTCATCTTATGTTCATTTTCAGGTACTTCATTTCATTAACATTTAATCAGCATAAACATTAAAAATACATAATATACTCTCACTATTTTTGGATACAATAAAATTAACTAAAAAGTTATACTTTTATATAGATTCTTGGGTACTGAACCATATCAAAATTTTACTGTGAGTTACTGTCTTAAGGTGAATCACACTCATAAAGAGACTTTGAAAAATTAGGCTATCATTTGCCTTATTACGTAATGTGTTTGCGTGGCCAGCCACAATTCATTATAATTCATAGACAAAAGTGTGATTACTAGACCAAAGTTTTCAAAAACAAACCCTAGGCATCAGCAGTAATATTATGCACTCTGAATTAATCATAGTTTAGGCCATGCCTCACAATGTGTAACTCTACAATTACCCAACTAATAAAACATACAATATAAAAGGAAGCGTTCCAGCGCTTAAAACTCTCGTTCAACTTTATGCACAATACCATACGCATCACCGGTGCTAATATACTATTTGATAAATAATCATATGAATGTGTGTGAGTATATCTTGAAAGGTGCGTTAAATATCTTCCCACTAAACAAAGGGAGTCAAACCATCCTGTAAAATTCAACATTCCAAGGCCCATGTTACCATACAGTTCATATTCACGTTGACTGACTATGCATAATTTCAACAACAACTATATTTACGGCCTTCTGAATCAATAGTTTGTGACATGTCACTTGGTGTCTTATCACCTAACAAACGTATTATTCAGCATTCAATTAACACGGGATTAAGTTCCAATGACATTTAGCAATTTTTAGAGATCTTACGCAAGTACTTGGCGATTGCTGAAACTACATGGTATTGATTTATTTCCAACCCTGTGTGGAATGAGGACGACATGGCGGCTTCAAATGTACCAAGCAAATTGCGTAGTGGCAGCACCAGAAAAGTAAACTGTCTGTATCAAAGTTAAACTGGAACACACTGTTTCCGGCTGGCAAAATTTAATTACTGAACTCTCAATCATGGCTTTAATATCTATTACATCCAAAAGGTATTTACTACACGACTCCAAATTGTCACGCTTATAACTCCAGGTTTGTGGAGCTGGGCGACATCTAATGCCCTTTCATATTCATAGCCAGCTCTGACCAAAACTGGAGTTTCTCCAGTAATAAATGCTATACAAAGCAAGAGTATAAATTACGTTAAAGCAAAGAAATAGCAAAGCATAACACTTAAACATGCCAGCCGCAAACTAAACATTGTCCACGAACTAACTAGCAAAATTGCCGAGCATTTCCTCGGACATTTACTGAATGCCCGCAAAATTGACAACTTGTGCAAGCTTGAAATAAATACTCACTGATCACATTTATCATGCTCGAGCCACACAAGACACTCACTGATCACATTTATCATGCTTGAGCCACACAAGGCACATCTTGAACCCGGGCGCCAATTGAACAGGCATCACCATGCCAAAAACCGGAACTCACCAAAAAATTTAGCTCAGCTGGGGTCTTGAAAACTCACTATCCACCACACTGGCAGGTTAATTGCTGCAACTTGCTGTCATCTGCAGCTGTTAACCCTGCGCCATAGTTCCCCAGGTTGATCGTCAAGAGTAGACTGGTTGGTGAAGGTACCATGGTAGAAGTATCCAAAACAGTCAGCTAGCTTTCCTCTGCATCGTTGCACAACTCAGCTGGTAATGAAGAAACTGAAGTAAACCTATCTGTTGGAGTAGGAAGGCATAAGCAGTAAGAAGGAAGGGAGGGGAAATGCATGGGCATAAGTAGACAACCTAAGGGGGAGAAAGGAGGGGGAGGTCAGGATTAGGGAGCAGAGGGAGAACTCTGGAGGGAGAAGTTAGCCCAGGAGCACGCATGTGGCCACAGAGTCAATATAAAAGTCCAGCGACGAGCGCTAGTGTTATGGGCGACTGGTGCTAGCGTCGCACATATAACTGTTGACTTTAATGACGGAGAAATGTGGTCTGCACGGAATGCAGGGGAGTTATAATACCTTTTACTTGTTTGAGCATGTCCCCAACAGTTCCTTACAATTTGCCTATAGTACTTTCAAAATTATGCGATGGAATGGTGACATAATGTTTGTCTAAATTTTGTTGTAGAAAAAATTCCAATGATGCAGTTATAGTAGCTAGATCACTCATCTCCCATGAAGGTGGAGTCAGTACTGGATTTTGTTCGTGTAGGAAAAGTGGCAGCAGTTACAGTGGGCTGATGGATTCTCAGGATACTCCTGCTTCTCCCACTGTTAGATTTCATGTATACTTCATCTGCACCTCCCTTTACACTGACTAGTGCTGAAGACAGCTGTTGAGCACCTCTATCTCATCAATAGATCCATTCTTTATATTTAAAATTAGTTATATTATTTAAATATACCTTCGCCATTTTAAAACCCTCAGAGGAAGTGTCAGAAACTGAAAAATCACATATTCAATGCTATTAACACCAAACTGCATTTAGTAAACATAGATTTAGGGCAATTCATTATTAATAACAACTTACTGTATGACTTTAAGATAAAAATATATATTTGACAGTTATGAACATCTTAGAAGTCTTTCAGCAGCTTTTAATTATACAAATTTAATGAGGGGTGAGGAAAGAAGCTTATTCTGAGGTCTGATGAGACTAAGGATGCAGAATTAATTCCTAAGACAGGATCATATAAATTTCGTATTGGTTGATCTAATGAAATCTGTGATACACTTGGAGAAAAGCTGCAAATACAGTGTGCATATTATAGTTTCTAATTACGAGAATGACCTTAAGCTATCCATAGTATGAGTCACTGCATATTAGACAGCATCTGAAGGTGAAGAAAATGGCAACCTGACAAAATTATGCAAATTTATACACCAAGAAGGTTGTGGTTGTTGTTGTTGTTTGTTTTTTTTTTTTTTTTTTTTTTTTTTAATCCAAATATAATTATACCACTCAGAATAATACTTAGAGTTTCTTTGACCAACTTTTCAGCCCAATGCAACTTTTATACTCTACAACATGTAAAAAACTACACTCATTTGTAAAACAAACATTGATCACCATGAATAAATCAAGCAAGTAGAACGAAGGTTGACACACTGTATCGTCATAGCCCGGCATGTTTCCCACTTGCATTTAATATGGTTTACTTGTGCGGATGTGCTACCAGGGAGCATACATGTCATTCCACCATTCATAGCTACAAAACACAGAAGAACGCCTTAGCAGAAGTGTTAACCACAGAGCCAAGTTCAGAAAACAACATGCAGTATGCGCCAATGGCGCATTCGACAAGCCTTTGCCAAGATGGATGAATTTGTGAAAGGCTGCATCGTTAGCCTATAAAAGGTAGGTTGGACATTTAGGTGCCCACCTCTTGAATCATTCCCAATGAGAGGTGTCTTATTTGGTGTGCCATTTCCTATGATTGCTGCACCCCCACTGGTGGAGATTGAAGGAAAACTGATGGCGCTGCGATACGCCCAGGAAATTCTGCGACTATGTGAATGCCCCTTCCTGGTGCTGCTTGACAACCTCATTTTCGAGCAGGATAATGCCAGGCTTCACACGTCACAAATATCTCTGCTCTGTATACTTGGTGTGGTATAATAATTTGATCTTTTCTGTTTACATACTACCATGTCCTGTGTCTGTACCCACTTACATGCCCCTGCAATGGCTCCATCAGGATGATCAATTTCTTGAAAAAATGAGTGTATTTGCATTCAACCATGGTAAATGACTGTTTATGTGCATGGTATTACTGAACATCGAAGGGAGGTTACTTTGGGCAAGGACATTATCATTTCTTTGCTCAAATGAAGGCTAAAAAGAATTTATCCACAATTAAGAAATTAATTATTAACATATTGCTGCTGTTAAAGGTTGTACTTTTGTAAATAGTTACCTAAACCTAACATATTTTCCTTGCTATTAAATAATACTATCAATGCTTTTTCATTGCAGTAATATTTTAAACAATAATTTAAAATGTTTCTAAGCCCTTTCTCTTATGTCCATTATTGTTCGAACACAGTGACTATTAGTGGAGCGATGATGAAAAATTGTATTGCTGTTTTAACTGTTCTCATTTTTGCATTTCTATGACATTCTTAATCTATCTGAGGAGCAAATTTTAACTATTTTTAAATTATCTTTATACAAGAATGGAAAACAATGTTTTGTAAATGTTTCAAAATAAATCATTTGTGTTTTTATTTCTTGAGGCCATTCCTTACAACATGTGAGGCAAGGTGGTTCAATCCCCAAATGCAGCATGCATAGCATAGAAAAATCCTATGCCAGGAAAGCATATGAATCCTGAAGCTTTGATATTGCACTACAGGTGACATCAATTACTTTGTCAATAGGAAGATTAAAAGAAATGCCTACAATTAAACGCTAAGCTTACAATTGTAAATTATATAGTTATATAGCAAGTTGATTCAATAACTTAAATTATACCTTGTTTTAAATTAAAATTTGTTAATTCTTTAAATTTAGTAATTTATTTGTAATATATTAATGTGGTACAATAATTTAAATCAAAATGTTGCACCTGATCTTGTTGCTGTGGATTGTAAAATAACAAATGGAAAAAAATAAATAAAAAAACAGATTGGGGAGGGGGCTGCACTTTTTCATAGGCATACAGGTGGCAATGTGGGAAACCCAACCCTGCTCTGGACTGTAATAGGAGACTCATTGTGTTTTAAAGAAGATTCCTTTGTAAATACAGTCTTTTACTGACCATGATTAAACGAAACATCATCCACAATCCTGCTAATTACCATCTCAAATGCATGTGCACAAACTGCCACATTATGCGCATACACACTGGCACTTCGTGTCTATTTTTCACATCTTCTGCATGGTATGATAGTCAAGAAATAATCTGTGAATTGTGAATTACATACCTTTCTCTGTGCACTGAGACTAGTATTAAATACATTCCACTATCACTTTTTCCTGCTGCCTTGTTGAAATTCTGCTATTCAAGTTATTTTGCCCAGCCCTGTACTTTTTATGAAACCATCTCTGGTGTTGCTGATGAGTTCTTTATTGCCAGCAGTACAAAATACTTTCAAATACATACATAAGCAACAAGCAGGTACCAATATAACTAATTAGCCTACTTTCATCTAAACATGCATGCAAGTAGAAAATACTGTACTACTTATATATATATATATATATATATATATATATATATATATATATATATATATATAAATCTTCATTGTGCATAAATTACGTACGTCATAAACCATATCATTAGATGATTTATTTTATTGTGTGTAAACTATACATGTCAGAAAAACAATAAAATAAATAATCTAATGATATAGTTTATGACATACGTAGTTTATGCACACTGAAGATTGATATATATACACAAACACACACACACAGGATGATTCACAGCATCCGTCTCTGGTTCTCGGAAACAATACGACACTGGGGGTTCGCGAGAAATTTTTGATAACTATACTCTATATGTAGCATCAATTGGTAGTAATCCCATTCCCCAGAATATACTGTAGGTACTTGTATGGGGGGGTTGAGCTTTTAAATGGCAAATGGGAGTGTTAGTCATATACGGTATAGTTGGATAGATAATTTAAAAGGAAACAACATTTACTAAGACACCATTTTTCTAACATATATAGTTTACACAGAATAAAATAAATCATCTAATGATATGGTTTATGACGTATGTAGCTTATGCACAATGAAGATTGATCGCAAGTATTTTTTTTCATACTACAATCAAAGGAAAATCAACAAAACATGTTGTTCTTCCTCCATTAATACCGAGTGTACATACAATTAAAAGGATATTGTCTTTACTGTAAATACCGTGGTGTAGAGAACTACTGGGAACTGGGAACCAGGAACACTCATTCGCACACATCACCTTTCATAAGTGTTCAAAATGTCGACCACCGGTTATCAGACGTGATACTGCTCTCCGTCTTACATTCATGGTTGCTCGGCGGACTGCAGCACTATGAGAAATCCACATACTACTATAATTCTGTCTTTCATGTGATATAAAATGAATGACTGTGTAAACTAATGAACTTTTGATTGTCAGTTAACATGCATGCAAAACTTATAGTTCCTGTAAGTGGTAGATGGCTTATCTGTATATTCTCCACATTTGTTCAGTAACAGTCAAATAATAATAGTTAAGTTTATTCACTTATCATTGGTTGTGCATTATTTATGCACGTCAGATACACAATGTGCGTCATTATGGTATTTCTGTTTGCAGTGTGAAACTCGCTTTGATACTAGCAGTGACCTGGGTGCCTTACTGCATGGACTCGTGTAGTAGGTATTAGACTGTTTCCAAGCAAATGCAGCTCAAAGCAGCAATCAGATACACCATCTACCACTTACAGGAACTGCAGGTTTTGAATGCAAGTTAACTGACAATTGAAAGTTAATTCATTCAGACAGTCATTCTGTTTACATTGCAACCATTAATCACGTGTGTTGTTTCAGTGTCAGACATTGTCGGTTTGTGGTGTTGCTTTATAAATGAAATGCCATTTACAAACGAAGAAGAATTTGACATGCTGATGATATTAGTAGAATGTCATCGGAACTGCAGTGCTGCTGCCTGTTTGTATACAGAGAGATACCCACAGCGCATCCATCACTCGTACAATGTATTCTGGCATCTTGCATTGTGCGTACACACAACCAGGCTAGTGCAACAGACATGCAACAAATGTCATCGCATCAGACGACCTGTGAGAGACGAGAGGGCTGTTGATATACTTACTATCATGGTAGTTAATCCTCATGATTCTACTTGGAGGATTGTCTCAAACTACAGTGTGGAGAACTCTAGCTGATAATCGTTTACATCTGTACCTTGTATATCTGCATCAAGAACTTGGGAATAATTACTTTCCTAGTGCATTGATTTCTGCTACTGGTACCTGAGCAAAAGACCATGCTTTCCATTGCAGCATTTTGTGGACTGATGAGGCCACATTTAAGAGTAATGGTGATGTTAACATGCATAATGCCCATTACTGGTCTGCAGTCAAAGGGCAATTGAATGGTGCTGCTTATGCAGACTTCCTAGAGAAAAATTTTGTATTAGCCGTTTGAAGATGTCCCTCTCGCTCTCCAATTAACTCTGTGGCTTGAACATGATGGCTAACCTGCTCACTTTTCAAGCAGAGCTTGGCTAGTTGCTGACATGTTATTCCCTAGACTATGGATTAGACAAATGGGTCATGTAGCTTGGCCACCATGTTCTCCAGACTCTTCCCCAAATGCCTTATTTTTGTGGGGGAGAATTAAAGACATTGTACTGCATGCATCCAACAACAAGGGAAGACATGAAAGACAATCAGAGCAGCATGTGGCTCTCTCAGCTGTACTGAGGTCTACCGAGCAACACGTACGTAAGAAGGAGAGCAGAGTTGTGTCTGGTACAGGGTGGTTGACAATTTGAACATTCACGAAGAGTGACGTGTGCGAATGAGTATTCCCAGTTCTCATTTCATAGTGAGTCTCTCACACCATACTGATATTTACAGTATACCTGACATTCTTTTGATTGTACGTAAACTATGTTGCACGCCAGAAAATCAATATGTGTTGTTATGATTTCATTTTGATTGTAGCACGAATAGCAGTAGTTTTCATTCATTTTCATTGTGCTTAAACGACACACGTCCAAACCATGTGCTTAGATGATTTATTTTATTGTGTTCAAACTATGCATGACAGAAAACTACTGTCATAGTAAATTTAATTGTTTCCTTTTAGACAATCTATCCAACAATACCATATACAACCCCTGTTCCCATTTACCATTTCAAAGCTCACCACCTGTTCCCCTACATCCGGTATGTTTGGGGGAATGGAATTACTATCAATCAATGATTCATATAGGGTAAACTTATCACAATTTTTTTTTGCGAACCCTAGGTGTCAATTTGTTTCCGAGAAACAGGGGTGATATGGGTGCAGTGAATCATCCTGTGTGTATTGATTTATAATTAATATACAATATTTATCTGACTGCATTTTGGAAATGTGTCCAATCCATTGAAGTTGCATATTTTAACATGGCCTACTATGATACTAGTAAGCTACCTAGTGCCAGATTTCCCATTAGGCTGACTAGGTCTGGGCCTAGAGCGGCACTTTTCAGGGGGTGGCACGACATGACAGGCAAAATAGCAAAAAAATATGTTTTAAGTGTTTTCATATAACTGTGCTAGAACAATGGTATATCAATTTTAGAATAAATCCCATTAATATGACTGGTAAGACCAACTGTTCAGCTGACATCTTCCCTGACATGTGAAAACTACACTCATTGACTTATTGACCAACTGTTCAGCCAATGTGTTCTATGACAAGTGAAAACTACACACATTTGTAAAACAAACTTGATCACTGTGAACAAATTTTGCGAGTACAACGAATGTTGATGCACAGCATTGTCATAGCCAGACATGTGTCCCATTTGTATTTAATGTGGTGTGCCTGTGCAAGCGTGCTACTAGGGGCCATAAATGTCCCTCCACCATTCATAGCTGCAAAAACTGAATATGGTCTAAGGTTTTAGTAGCAGTGTGAGCCATAAAGCCAAGTTCAGCGAACAACACACAGCATACCCCAACAGTACATTCGACAAGCCTTTGTACAGCTGATTGATTATAAGAGATGCTGTATGGTCTGCCTATATGAGACAGGTTGGACGTTTCAGCGCATTGCTCGCCACTGGAACTGTTCTACTTATGCTTTGAGATGGTGTTGGTCGCACTGGGAACAGGTGGTACACACACATAGAGAAGGATCGGGTCGACTGCGGCGAACCACCAGCAAAGAGGATCATTTTTATCATGTTACAGGCTGTTAGCATTCCTCAGGCATTGCTGTGTATCATCCAGGGACATGTGATGGCAGCTGGGGATACGCCTGTGTCTGCCAGTACCAGATCAAGTTGGTTAGCAGAGTGGAATCTGTCATTGAGGCATCTTTTATGACATCTACCTTTATGACCAGAGCATCGCTAAGCGCAAGTGACCTGCCAGGAACAGGCAGCATGACAGCTTGCGGAGTGGCGACGAGCAATGTTCAGCGACGAATCATGACTCTGTCTGGGAGCAGCACACCACCTCAACTAGAGGTGTTCTTGTATGGTGTGCCATTTCCTATGATATCTGCACTCCACTGGTGGTGATTGAAGGAACACTGGTAGTGCTACAATATGTACAGGCAATTCTGCGACCATGTGCGTTCCCCTTTTTGGTGCAACTTGACAACCCCATTTTCCAGCAGGATAATGCCTGGCCTCACACAGCACGGGTATATCTAGCCTGCTTTCATGATTTCAGCATGCTTCTTTGGTCAACAAGGTCCCCAGACCTCTTGCCCATCAAGAACAATCAGAACCAGATTGGACAGCAACTTTGGCCATCTGTAACTATGGCAGATTTGAAGAGTCAATTGCACCAGCTGTGGCATAATTATCCCCAGTTGAACATCCAACATCTTTATGCTTCATTGTTCAACTATATTACTACCTGTTTCCATGCTACAGGTAGTCTAAAACCATACTAAGTTCCCTCCCAAGTGTTGGTTCCCTACAATAAATGCTTGGTGTGGTATAATATTTTAATGTTTTCTGTATATGTACTAACTTGACCTGTGCTTGTACCCACTTAATGCCCCTGCTATGTCACCTTCAGGGTGATCAATTTTTTTGCAAATGAGTGTACTTGTGCTCAACTATGGTAAAAGACAGTTTATCAACAAGGCACTACTGGACATCGAAGGGAGGTTATTGTGGGATGTGGACTTGTAGGACATTTTCACTTCTTTACATGAAGGCTTGCTAAAAATAATTTATCCCCAAGTAATAAATTGATATTAATATATTTTGCTGCTTTTAAATATTGTACTTTTATAAATAGTTATCTAAATATAAAATTTATTCTGCTATTTAGTACTACTGACTATGCATTTTGATTGCATTAATATTTCTTATGGTAAATTAAAATGGTAAGTGGTTTCCTTGTCTCGACATATCCTTCCTATTGTTTGAACACAGTGACAATTAGTGGAACAAAGATGAAAAAGCCTACTGTATCATCAATTATTTAATTATTGTAATTTTTGCATTTCTGTGGCATTCTTAGTATATCTTAGCAGGCATTTAAACTAATTTTAGATTAGTTTTGAACAAGAATGCAAAACAAGTGCATATAAATTATTCAAAATTAGTGTGTTTTTATTTCTTGGGGCCGTTCCTCTACAGCATGTGAAGTAAAAGTGGTTTGAACCCTAAATGAAAGAAGCATAGCATAGAAAATATCCAATGCCAGGAGAGAATATGAATCATGGGGACTTTACATATATTGGTATAGATGGAAAATAGCACTGGCAATTATATATATAATAGAGTGAGTGAGTGAAGAGATTTGGGTGGCTTTTAACAACGAGTTCTTGAGAGCGATGAGGGCAATTGAAGTGAATATGAAGTGGCACTGGAATGAAGGGGCGGAGGAAATGGGAGCTCCCCGAGAAAGCCCGCTGATCAGCAGCATCATCTGGTATGATTCCCACTTGTGAAAATCTGGTGACCCGGCCGGGGATTGAGCCCGGTTCGTCTTGGTGGGAGGCTAGCATGCTAATCACTCAACCACCGTAGCCCCATATAATAGAGAGAGAGAGAAAGAGAGAATTTGATTCTGCATGCTACATCAGTGACTTTGTCAAAAGGAAGAATAAAAGATGCGTACAAATTAAAAAGTTAACCTTGGAGTTATAAATTATAGAGTTTTAATAACAAGTTAATTCAGTAACTTACAGATATCTTATTCTAAACTATTACTTGTCTATCATTTTAATCAAGTATTTTATTTATAACTTTTTAATGTGGTAATTCAAATCATGATGATGCACCTTGTCTTGTTGCTGTGGATTGTAAAATAATAAATTAAGGGGGAAAAAAAATAGCTTTTTCATGGGCCAACAGGTGGCAACATGCAAAATCCGGCCCTGAGGCTATCTGTTAAATTTGGTGGGAATAGTTAGTAGTTTCCAAGATTTGATGTAAAAAGCTTTATTTTTCATGTACCAGTAGTGCTATTTTCAAAAATGGCACAGAGAGAGTGGCACAGTGGTTAATTTTCAGACTCGCATTCGGGAGGACCTGGGTTCAAATCTCGGTCCAGCCATCCTGATTTCAGTTTTCCATGGTTTCCAAATCACTCCAGGTGAATGCGGGGATGGTTCCTTACTTCAAGCCTTAGCTGCTTCTCTGAGCAACTTGCTCCGTCTGTAATGACCTTGCTGTCAATGAGACGTTAAGCACTACCTACATACTTACTTACTTTAAAAAATGGCTGACCAACAACAATATACCTTTCTAAATAAACTACTTACTTGATGTACTATGAAAATAAATATTAAATTTGGTTTACATGATTTCAGGGATATGAAATACCCTAAATTTTGAAGTGGTTGCAGTTTTTAAAATAAGCACACAATGTAGTCTCAAACTATAAATGTCAGATGTCCCTACTAACAACTATAAGTTTAAAGAGTTTGGTGAAATCTGGTTCTTGGATAAAAATGTCTTTAGGGGATGTTTGCACACCCATACACACAGACAGAAAAGTGATCTCGCAAACCTATCTCTCATTCCTTCATAAAGGAGGCTAAAAATGTTGTGTCATAGAAGTGGTGGAACTGAATAAAAAATGCACATTTCAAAAGGTAATGTGATTTTATAGCAAAGATTGCAGTATCAGATAACACAGATCAAGGTAATGTGATTTTATAGCAAATATTGCAATATCAGATAGCACGGATCAAGGTTGGCAATATGGGCCTACTGCTGGTTTTGTGTGAGTAGGATTTAGCACATCTTCTGGCCTATAGTCCATTCACTGTTTCTTCAGATGTTTTGAAATACCTTTGAAAAATCACCCAAGGAATAACATGTAAAATTGGTTTTCAAATAACTTCTATATTACAAATATATAACACTGTTATTTAGTTTAAACTATTTTTTTTTTAATGAATATTAAATGTATCTTTTATAACTTATAATATTTATTTTGCTTGAAATATGAATTTAAAACAGTAAGAGTAGAGATAAGTGTTGGCAATGGCAGGTAAGAAATGGTTCACAGTTAAAATACTGTTTTAACCTAGTTGTTTTGTATGCTATTTGTAGATTAAATGTTGCCTATTGAAATACACTATTTCCAGTTTTAGGAAGCACTGATGGAAACAGAATTAATTATTACTGTCAGAAATATTCTTGCACGATAAAGTGTTTAGGCACTAGTGACATGAGTTTTTTTCCCGTTGGAGGGAGAAACTTGAATACATGGAGCAGAGCTTATCGCATGCTCGCTCTCTCTCTTTCGGGAAGTTTTGCAGTGCTAGTAGAAGCAAAGAAATTATACATGTTTTCAATTTTATCATATTCCATACATATTACAATGAAAATAATTATTTATGGATATGTAATTTAAAATTAAAATAAGAGTTTAATGTTTGAATATTTATTATAATATAATTAGATGTGATGGTAAGATGGTTACAAGTGTGAAGTTGGCAGAATTGGTGCTTGCGAAGTGGTGACATGATATGGCATGTTGCTTTTCCTGAGTGAAGTGATAATTTTTCTCCCTGCGAAAAATACTTGAAATTACATCAAATTTGTACATGTTGTGTTTTTTAAACGTGCCGAGGCAAGTTACAATGTTGTGATTAATGTGTTTCCATGTCAGGAATAAATATACTGTAATGTATGTTTTGACCGCTACATGTGAAAGGGTATTGTTGTGTCTGCATCACGTCATGGTCATTATGCTGGACCAGAGTGTGTGTGTGTGTCATTGCAAATATTGAACGTGCAAAATCTATATGTTTTAACCGTAAACTGTTTTTATTACTAAATTATTTTTAAGTCATGTCTGTTTATTTATCACAACATTGTAACTTTGCCTTAGGTGTTTGAAACACAATTGTGTAACGTTCTTATGTTTCTGTAATTTGATTGTTTGCTGCATTCCCAACAAATTACTAAGCCCAGCAAGAAAATTTTAAGTAAATTATTCCAATAATTTTATAAAAATTAAATACCTATGCAAAGAAATTTGAGCAGAATAAAAGTTATGAGAGGCCTATTTGTGTGCATGTTCACCACTGTCTTTTATATTTGTCGCTGCTACGTACAAAAATATTAGTGACACAAGTTACGTTGTTGAATTTGTCTTTTTCATTGGTTTAGTTGCTCCTTTGTTTTAACATTTATTCTGAATGGGGCCATCCTTTTGATGAAATAAGTAAACACATATGAATAACAAGAGGTTAAATACTACAGTTCTTTCTCTCACAGTTTTAACAGTGTTAAACACAGTCGTGGCCAAATATTAATATGTATTATGTGCAATATACTATATAATGAATACCACAAATATCTTAACCATGTCAAATAATAACCATGAGAACTATTGTCAATACAGATATTGTTAGAAATATATAAAACTAACCTAATTATGCTTATAGGCCTAAATTGTGAACATTCATTCATAATGGTTTTTGAATTATGGCTGAATTCTTTGAACAGCTGAAAACAGTAAACAAAAGCATTTGACAGTTAAAATATACAAGTCACATTGCATTGTTTATGTTTACATGTAGTAGAAGGATACATAATTTGGAACCAAAAATAGAACTTAAGCAGGGCTTTAGAAAAGTGTGAAGTGACTGTGAATGGCCTTTAGATACATTCACCATTTTTGTTTGAGAGATGTACAGTTATATTCTTACCTGGGGAGAAGTGCCCCACTGCTTTTATAATTAGCATTTTATATCCTCCATATTGGCACTAGTTTTAGAGTTGACTTCTAAGCTAATCCTATATCTGGGACAGATCATGGAACTTTGCTGGCCACGAGAGTAACTCAACATTATGCAAGCATTCCATTGATATGCTATGTGTGGATGAGTGCTGTCATGTTAAAACTACTAGGGTGCTGTGTCATAAGCGGTAACATATGATAGCACGGGATGTTATTGATGCCCCACTGTTCTATGGTCTTCCAAATCACTAGAGGTGACTCAAGTTATATTTTGGCTCCCTGCACTGTAATGAAAAGAGTAATCTGGATGTGTCTCCACAACTTTGGCAGGGTGGGTATGTCCCATTCCCCTGGCATCCCCAAACTTGCACTTGATGGTTATACGTGGTAATGCCAAACTGAGATTTATCAATGAACATGAATGTTATGCCACCCATCAATACTTCAAGCCTTCACTTCAAATGCCACTATCTCTGCTCTAGTGTTAATGGCATGGGTTGTGAACACATAGTCTGGTTGATACCAGTCGCCTAGACATGGTGCAGGATGACGTAGTGTTTTCAGTGCGTTCAGTACTTGTGTCATAGCATTAGGGGCCATTTTAAATGTCTACTTTAGGACATATTGTACTGAAACTGCCACTGCCAAATTCCTCTGTAACAGACTATATCTGTAGATCAAATTAAGACATTTTCATTTTATGCTAGAAACAATTCTACAGACCCACTGGTATTAAAAACATTGAAATTTATTATATTTGTCATATTGAGTGTAAGTGTACTTGTAGTTTGTAAATCACCATCAAAATCTACATTATACATTCTTTGTTAAATGTCGATATCCATGCCATCAAGGTCAAGGTTCATGGGCACAGAATGTAGAATGTTACACCATCATCATCATCTGGAACTAGCAGTGCTGATGCTGCTGTGTAAAATGCAGAAAACTGAGCTTCATGAATTCCTTTTAACACCCATGAAAACACTTGGCTTTTCAAATTATTAAATTTTGTTACTGAATTGCAGTAAGTCTTTTGTTAAAGGATGTTCATTATATTGGTGATATGGCCCTTCTACACCTTTTATTGGAGTGGAGTTAAGTTAGGAGGCATTATTATATGTAAAGTACACAGTCAGTTGTGTGTAATTAGGAACATATGTTTGAAGTTAATAATTACGTAGGCTTTACAGGATCACTTGACAACTACACTGGTAGAAAAAAAATGAACACGACTATAACTGTGATTAAACACCATATGCGCATGGGGCATTGATAGATGGCAGTAAGTGCAGTGATTAACAGTGCTGTGCTGTGGACAGATTAGTGACTGCATACTAGGCAAAACACTGCTGAGCCTAATACAACTGTAGTTGACTCAGTGAAAGAGTTGTCTCTTGTTTCAAGCATTGGCCTGTGTGTATTAAGCATTGTAGACATGCCACAATGGTATAGACGACCACACTTCATGCAATTATGAGACGTTGAATGAGGTCAAATTGTGGGCCTGAGGGAGGCTGGATGGTCCTTCCAAAGAATTGCCCTACGCGAAGGATGTGAAGTGTTTGCTGTGCATCATTGGTAGTACTGGTGGTCCAACGAAAATGCACATGCTCATCAACCTGTTTCAGATGACAGCAGCATACAGATTCCTGCCTGGACCGCCGCATCAGATGAGCAGACATTCCTGATTGCACGGTGACTGCCACACATATTAGGGCCACTGTTGCACCCAGGGTGTCAGCTAGGACCATTACCAACCAATTGCTGGACGCTGGGCTACAATCAAGGATGCCGCTTGCCAGGCTTCGTCTCGCACCTCATCACCGTGCAGCCTGCCTCGGGTGGTGTGCAAACGATGCAACTGGAGGGATGAATGGTGTGGCATTGTGTTTAGTAATCAGAGCAGATTCTGTGTTGGCACCAGTGACAATAGTTTTTGAGTACGGCATCAACCAGGAGAGCAGCAACAACCATACAGTATACGGCAATGACATACAGGACTAACTCCTGGCATCATGGTCTTGGGAGCAATAGCCTACAATGGTATGCTCTGGTGTTTGTTGAGGTAACACTGAACAGTGAACGCTACATCCAGAACATCATCCAGTCCATTTTTTTTGCAGTTCCTACAATGCCAAGGAAATGTCCTTTTCCAGCAGAACAATGACTTTGCACACATGTCTCATGTTACCCAATGTGCTCTCAAAGATGTTCATCAACTCCCCTGGCCAACACGAACACCCAACCTGTTCCACTTTGAACATGTGTGGGACATTATAGGATGGCATTTGGTGTGGTCTGCAATACCAGCAACAAACCCCCACCAGTTGCAACAACAGGTGGACTTAGCATGGAACTCTCTTCCCTAATATGACATCCGACATCTTTATGATTGTCTCTACGCACAACTGCAGGATTGCATCATCGCTAAAGGTGGCTACATAAGATACTGACATTGTTGTTCAAGACACTCTATAGCCTCTGCCCATAGGTGTACAACCCTGATCATTATCATGTACAGTGTAAAACCTGTATAATTGTACAACTGCCATTCATGTGGGACCATTGCATTTGGGTGTTGATTTTCCCTTTTTCCACCAGTGTAGTTTGTCAGATATCAGTAGTCAGCCTTCCTCTTATGTGTCTGTGTACTGTGCTTTAAAAATAGTGCATCATTGCAGGATGATATAAGTCAATTTCTAAGTCTATAGTCATAGCTAAACTCATTGTAAACTGCACTTTCAGTGGTCAGCTACAAATGTTGACTGCCAGCTTCTATATTTCAGTTCATATTGCTGTAGTCAACCCTTCAGGAAAACAAATTCTTGCAAAAATAATAAGCTAAGTTCTTTAGTTATAAAGTAATGAAATACTCATTTCCATGAAATATCTGTTAGCCTCTAACAATTTGTAGCATTATTATTCACAAGCACCTTACATGTTACAGTAGCAAGACTGGAGGCAGGCTATTAGCTAATTGTTTTCTACTGTAGGTTACCACAAGCAGAGATAGCATGGAATGGCTAATAACTGAGGAACCAACAGACTTTTTTTTGTTGTAGTTAGATTTTGTGTCATTATTTTCTTGTGATGATTGATTATTGATAAATAATGTGTTCCCCATTATTCACATTAATTGTTTGAATGTGGATGTAAATGTAATGATGTGACAGTAAAAAAGGGCAGAATGACTTATTTTATATTTTTCTTTTGCAGGTGAAACCAAAGGTTATGGTTTTGTTGAGTACACAACTAAAGAAGTCGCACTTCTAGCAAAGAATATGTTGGATGGAAAACAAATAGATGGCTGGATACTTTGCTGTGATTGGCTGGAGTCAAGTCACACATCTTTCGAATCACTGCATTCAAAATGTCTGTATGTAGATCAGTTACCAAAAGATTTTCGAGACATGGGGAAATTCCGAAAAGTTTTCAGCTCAGTAGTAAATCCCCCATATTGTCAGGTAATGTAATATATATTATACTGTAAGTACAAATTGTGAAACATATAATAAATAGAATAAATACAAATGCAAACTTTGGCTAACTGCAGTGTACTTACACTAACTGCCAAAAAATTTGAGCAACTAGGAGTAGTGAAAAAAAGTACTGTATGTGTTGAAAGGTTAAGTGACATTATTACAAAGTTTACAAAAGATCAACAGATCACATGGGCAACAGAGTTGGCAATATAGTCATTCAGGTGGTTCTATGTTGTAGGAAGTAGCATCACCTGGGGCCTTGGATACTTGCATAAATTTGGTCCAGAATTAAGTTGTAGAGCCATTGTATACTTTTCTGAGGCAAGTCAGCCCACTGCCGTTGTAACTAGCCATCAATATCTTGCAAATCAGCAACAGGGTTGAGTTGACTTAGAGATGATCCCTTACATTATATTCTGTTAGAGGCGAACCAGAGAACTTGTTGGCCACAAGAGTATCTCAACATGGTGTAGGCATTCTACATACACATTGATGTGTGTCGAAAAGCATTACCTTTTTAAAAGACTGTATCAACGTGTTGTCTTATGAGGGGTGAAAAATTAGGATACATAGATTGTTTACTTGTTGCAGTGGCATCAGAGTCTTCCAAATCATTACCAAAGGTGACCTGAAGTCACAACCTATTGCTTCCTACACACTATGATGCCAGGAGTAATCTTATAATGCCAGTATTTCTTGACAACATTGGCAGGATGTATACGCTGTCTGCATCACCATATTCACACATGATTATCTGTAGTAATGTATAGCAAAAATTCATTGCCGAACATCACTAGCCATCACTCCATGCCTCCTGGTTATGGTATCACTTCATGTGCTACAATATCTATTCTGTCATTAATGGCAACCTATGTAGGAGATGGAGAAGCCATAGTCTGACTTCAGCCAGTCGCCTAAACATGGTGTAGATGACATGGGGTGTTGGAAAGTGTCCAATAGCTGTCCAGTAACTGTATCTGGGTGGCAGGTACCAATGTTGTGGGGTTGCAGGATGCTTGGCGCACAATACAGTGGACTCTCAATGTACTGAAAACGCATGTGCCAATAAACCCGTATCCACTGTTAATTTTCAGTGAACCTGGCAAAATTCCTATATAAATAATAATAAAGTTACCTGCTTTTATTGTTTATCGGATATTGCATTGATAAAATTTTCTTTCAATCCTATCACCTAAGATTTCCTGCAATGATAGTTTATAAGCTGGTTGTTTATGCAAACATCTAATAAATGGAAGTGAAATGCATCAAGCATGTTGCTGTTCATAATTGCGGCTCATGGTGGCACGGTCCAAATCTGGCATGATCCCTCCCCTCACACCTGATAAGGGAAGCAATTACCTAGCAGCTAGCATGGTATCCTTGCATTCTCTCTCTCTTTCTCTTCTTTCTGTCTCTCTTAGCCATACACCTTACTTCCTCTCCTTACATAACTTCGAGAGGCTAGTTGTTGTCCGCAAAAATAAAGTGCATCCTTTTGACCGCACGCATTTGCTTCCACCTGTTACACGCCTGGCCGCAGAGCAAGTAAAATGTGCCTGGCAATCGTAGAAATTTTGTCAATATTATTTGTTGCTCAAAATAGTTGCACCTGTCAAAATCAAAATATATATTTAACTCAGTGGATATCATCTTCATGACTCAAATTGTATGCTCAGAAGCATATACTTGACCTCCCCTTGTCGCCAAAAATTGTTTGAACATCAAGTAACATGTATTACCAAGTGTAAAGTTCATTTTCAGTACTTCATGCGGGGAAATCAAAGGATTTATATTAATTTATTTCAATAGACACATATCTTTAGAATAAACTGATATCCTGTAACGGTCTATTCAACACCTTTTTGTCGTCTAATAATGGGTAAGCACTGAGCCTGAGTGTAGTGTAACACACAACAAGCATAAGTGTGTGGGAATATCAGACGATGTGGTTTAGAACGATAATGATTAAACACAGTAAAGAAATAAATTTTAATTACATTATTTATTCATTTCTATCTCAGAAATACACTTTTTTTTTTTGTGAAATATAATTAATGACTTTAAAAGACAGACATTTGCCACACATGCAAGTAGTCACCATAATGTGTAGATAAGCAGCCTGGATTGAGTAAACTTAGGCTTGTTACAATGCAAATCATCACCCCCACGTCTGGGCATTCATAAATGTGATGTGGCGGGCAAAGGCTAATAGTCCCGCTGCTCTCATAATCCAGGCTAGCTCAGTCAGTCGGTACATAAAACTCAGGCGCCATGTTGAACAAATCCATTTTGCCTGCTTCCTGGCCGTACAGAAATTGCTATACGGACAAAGACCCTGAGGTGCAAGTGGCAGGGTGGGCAGCCTGCCTCAGTAATTTAGCTATTTGAACTTTGTCTTATTTGTTTTGGGGGCAATGGACACTTTTGATAGTACTCACATTTGGGTAACAGTTCTGGACAATTTCGATATAACACAAGGAAGGAGGACCATTTTATTTTCAGGCAGGCATGAACAGAGCCAATAGCTTACTTGTTCATTATCCACCAAAATTTGGCAATTTCACTAGAGATTTGTGTCTCTACTAGGCTTAGTGTAAGCAAAACTCTGATCCTTGCAAACTTCATGTGTTCGGCTATTAACATTTCAACATCATTGCCTTGGTTTGAAATGGTTTCTGCAGACAACAGCGAGGAATGCTAAAGACTGGCAACATGTTGTCTTTAGCATCGAATAGTTTTTTTCTTTGGAAATGGATGATGACTGTCAGAGCTAGGATGACAGGAGAATGCTGTGATGTTAATATTACTTTACAGCAGCATACATTCCCTACTACTTCTTGTATGATGGCCTTGAATTATGTGTGGTCATCATTCGCCACTGGTAAAGATAATGAAAGACTTAGAATAATGCATAGCAGTATAGTGGATATACCCTTCCACACCCATGTTTTACTTTTCCTTTCTAAATGGCCAGGAGAAAGTTTCCAGCAAAAAATGGTAGCCTACACAGATATCCGGTTTCCCAAAAGTGTATACTTAATTTTTCAACAATTCAGTGGCCTGCACAGTTATTTGATTAGTTTCCTAGTGGACATTTGTGGCACCATAAATTATGCCAGTTTCTTATATGTCACAGTGTTTTTGACTTATAACATTATTTGCAACAACTGAGGGAAAATGTGCTGCAGGATAACATGATATTTTTTGATTCCATGACCCATCTATCACACTAGAAAAATTTGTACTGATTCATTAGTTCTTCTTGGTGCCCAAATTTTGATGGCAGTGAGTGTATTATTTTCTATGTACATATACTTGACAAAATATATTCAGTTCACTTGAGCTTATTTTATCCACATTTATGATTGCAATGATAGGAAGTAATATTTCACTAGCATTCCTTATGTAAATCAGTTTTTGGAAATAAATCTGCAAATTTCTCTAAACAAATAGAAAAAATTCTTTAATAAAAGTTTTATTGCTTCAACTATGTCACAGGTTAAAAAAAGTGACATCTGTAATCTAAAGGTATAAATAATTTATATTTCAGATGTTAAACGCTTTTGAATGAAACACTAACTTATAACATTGTATATGTTCACATCTGAACAAACTTATTTAAAGTAAATTACTAATAAAATTTGTATTTAAACATTGGTTTTATCTGTTTAGTAATTCATAGCATGTTAATTACTGTATTTTCACCTTTTCGTTGTACTAAAAGTATTTATTATCTTACTTTCACAAGTCAGGGTACATTAACCATAACTTTGAACAGTACCGGTATTTTGCCTCTAAAAACCAACTGTAATTATTATGTGTAAAACCATACATGCAACACTCAATAAAAAAATTTTTAGTGAGAATTAAGCAGAATGTATGTTATATTGGTTGATTTCTGTACAAAAGAAATGAATACACCCATCTTACAACTATAATTCTAATTTAGAAATTGCATATAGTGATATCCACTTACTATAGTGAAAGTGATAAACGTTGTATTCATGTATAAATAAAACAAATTGTTCAGACACACAAAAGATATGTGAACATTTATGGTTATGCACAAAATTGATTTTGCTCACTTAGCTTTCAGATAACAATATTTCCCCAGGAAACTTTCTAACCAATTCCTTTTCAAGGAGCCATGGTGGTGTAGTTTGCCTCCCTCTGAGGCGAACCAAATTTGATTCCTGGCAGGGTTGCCCGGATTTTTTCATTCAGTAATCGTGCCAGACAATGCCGCTGGTTAGCAAGGTTTCTCGTGGATCTCCAGTTTCCCCTGCCCTTTCATTCTGGTGCTGCTCCATACTCACCTTGCTTCACCCTCTTTGGCTCTTGAAACTTCTATGTTAAGAGTCACCCATATCTCTTCACTCACTCCTTTTTTGAAATTTTGTCTAGAACCAATTTCGGTACAACCTAATCAATTGTATCAACAGTAAATAACAAGCTGAAGTTTCCAAATGTAATTACACCAGTAGTTGTTGGTTTATTGTTTTTTGTGTAAAATAGTAACACAAACAGGTGTGTTTTGATTTTCTCATTTTTTAATTTTTTCATTTCGCGGTAGTTACATATCATGCAATGGTAGAGAGCTGTTATGAAAATC
Source organism: Dryococelus australis (assembly GCA_029891345.1). Lineage (NCBI taxonomy): Eukaryota > Metazoa > Arthropoda > Insecta > Phasmatodea > Phasmatidae > Dryococelus > Dryococelus australis. Next base: position 189,587,015 of record CM057009.1, read on the forward strand.
AGTTTTATTCCCTCCATTGTTTAGTTTTGTCTTTATCATGCTCCAATTTTTCTTTTCATTTCATACAGTTTTGTTTGAGTCTTTCTGGGGGTTTATCCTTTGAGAATTGTTGACTTTGAAGGTTAAAATTTAGCAGTAGCCTTAATTAAGTTTATATCATGTCAAAATATGTTTACTCCTCTGCCACTACTTTATTTTTTGAATCAAAATGTGCGAGTTTGTAAATACATTAGGCAAATTTCAACATCTTGTTTGGCTGGCACAACATTTAAATCACCAAAATGAAATCTTTCCACAATAATTGCATTTAGGATATAATCAGCAGTATTTCACAAGCACACACTAATATCACATACTAGTTACTGAAAATAGTAAGGCTAGGGCCATTGTTGTTACAGTCTCGCCATGACCAGAGAGTCAATTCACATTCATGCAGAACTTGTCTTGGCAGCCTTTAACATACCTAGTGTATTTATAATCAAATTATGTGGGGTGTACTGTAAATACCTGTATAGTGTGTGAGAACTACCATGAACTGGGAACACTCATTTGCACACAGCACTCTTCATAAGTGTTCTAAATGTCGACCACCCAGTATCAGATATGATTCTGCTTTCTGTATCACATTTGCAGATGCTCGGCAGACCTCACACTAATGAGAGATCCATATGCTGCTCTGATTCTGTCATTTTTGCAATGTAAAACGAATGACTGAAAGAATGAACGTTCGAGTGTCAGTTAACATGCATGCAAAACCTGTAATTCCTGTAAATGATAGATGGCTTTTCTGTTTTCTGCTTACTGCTGCCTTATTCTCTGTGTTTGTTCAGAAACAGTCTAGTAATAAAAGTAAATTTGATTCAATTATCATTGGCTGTGCGTAAACAATGCACGTCAGATACACAATGTGCGCCATTGTGGTATATTTTATTGGAGTGTGAGACCCGTTTTGATACTAGCAGTGACCTGTATGCTTTACCGCATGAACTCGTGCTGTAGGTATTAGGCTGTTTTCAAGCAAATGCCGAGAATAATGCAGCACTATGCAGCAAGCAGATAAGCCATCTACCACTTACAAGAACTGCAGGCATTGCATGCAAATTAACTGACAATTAAAAGGTTGTTCATTTGGACAGTCAAACGTTTTACATTGCAACCATAAATTGTGTGTGTGTGTGTGTGTGTGTGTGGTTTTAGCTCGTCATGTTCTATCAATTGGTCTAGGTTTGACTTATTTTTTTATACCAGGCTTCATAATGGCTAACATAATCAGTAGCAATATTTTAAAATTACTTAGTATTATCTACAATTCTATTTTCTATATTTCTCAGCAAGATTACATTGTTTGCTACATCTAAAGCAATACTCTTTGACTTTGAATACACTTTTTCAAGATGCTGATTTAGAGTTTCTAAATCTGTAGAAGTTGCAGTACCAAACATTGCTTTAATAACTTTATCACCTATATCAAATAGCCCTCGTTTACGTATAACATTAACTTCAAGATCAGATGACAGGTACATAAAACTCTCTACTTCCATATTGAAATTATTGTATGCACTACTTAATTGCGCTAATCCAAGATCAAAATTACTCTCATAAGTACTGTTATCTTCATGAAGATAAGATTCATTTTTATGTCCATTTTACACTTAATCTAACATATTTCCTAACAAGTGACATTCTTCAGACAAAGCAGAAATATTAAAATTAACTACAACTATGTACTCGCTATCGGACACAATAACATCACTTAACGCTCAAACACAATACCTACATTTGATGGCTTCACTCTTATTTCTGTGACTAGAACACAAAACCATATATTACACAACACAAAAACATAAACATGTTGCATTTTCACCTATGACGACTGTGCAGGTTGTCGGGAATGCGGAGTCAATATGGATTTGGGAGGGGAAACTTTTGCTACTTTTCTATGGGTGCGTTCTGAGGCAAGATCTGGAGTTGTCATAGCTGAAGGTCCTGGCTTCTTTTTGACTGGAGGCAGCTTACGTGGTCTCCCGCGAGGACGATTTTGATTGTCAGTTGCAGAGGCAGGTAGTGTAGGTGGACCCGTGTACGGCTTCACTCTATTCACGTGAACGATAACTGAGCGGTAGGGCAGCTGAAGCTTAAGGTTGACTGGAGAACACGCCTTAACTGGATACAGCCCTTTCCATACTTAACTTGATTCTTCTTCAACACTAGATTGCTCAAGCACACAAGATCACCAACCTTATACTGCCTGTTGACTGCCTTGCTTCACTGATTTCCACACATTGCACAATTTTCTAGCTAACTCGACAACATGGCTGTTGGCTATTGCAGGAGGTACAGTCAGGTGTTCATAAGGAGTGGACATTTTCATGCCATGCACATATTCATAGGGACTCAGTTGGGTACTGGTATAAACTTGACTATTGTATGCTGCACAAACATATCCCAATCATCATGTCAGCTGCTTACATAATGGCTGTTCATCTTGGCAATCACCCGATGCACGCACTCTGTTCTCCCATTCCCTTGCAGATGTCCTGGAGTTGTTCTCAGCTTTTTTACTTGCAACACTGATACAACTGTGTCATGAGCTCTGACACAAAATTTGTTCCTTGCTCTGTGATAATTGAATCTGGCACACCAAATTTCAATATCCAGTGAAACACAAAAGTTCAAGCTATGGTTTCAGCTGTTGCATCAGGGAGAGGCTTCTTAAACTAGATATCTGGAGAAGAGATCAATAATTGTCAAGATCTAATCTGTCACCACTTGCTGTTTTTGGCATAGGCCCTACAATGCCTAGACCTAATCTCTGAAAAGTTAGCTCAATTTCTGGCAGCTCAGCAAGAGTGGCTCGAGATTTTCCTTGGGTAGTTCAGCATTTACAAGAGACACAATTTTGCACATAGTGGTCTGCTGATTGTTTACGATTTTTCCACCAATATCTCTCAGCAACCTTACGATTTGTAGCTTTTTTACCTTGGTGACCAGCATACACAGAATCATGGCATTCCTTTAAAATTTCTTCCGGGTGGGACCTAGGGATGACCAGTCTTAGGCCCAAACTAGTTTCCCTAAACAGAAGATCATCTTGTTCAATGAACTTCGACTGCTGTTGAAAAAGCTGATACTCCTCGTCATTTTGTTGCTCAGCACTCATATTTTCTTCTGCACTAGCTTCTATCAAACGTACTCGTCTACTCATGCAGTCTACATTCGCGTGCTTTCTACCTGGGCGATGCTGAATCTTGTAAACATACTCGCTCAGCTGTAAGGACCAACACATTAGTCTACCACTAAGATCCTTCAGACCCAACATCCACTTCAGTGCAGTGTGATCTGTCACTATTGTAAATTCATTCTCACCCAAATAACAGCAAAAATGTTTTATGTTCCACACAATTGCCAAAAGCTCTTTTTCAGTTACTGAATAGTTTGTTTCAGCTTTGCTCAATTGTCTTGAGGCATAAGCAACTGGATGCTCTTCACCATTTACAACTTGAGACAAGACACTACAAATAGCAAACTGACTGGCATCAGTAGCTAATATAGGATTACTGAAATCTGGGTAAGCAAGAACTGTACATCACTAGTGCTTTTTCAAGGCAAGAAAAGACTGTTCACCATTATCTGTCCACAGAAATGTTACGCCATTTTTAAGTAATCTGGTCAGGGGTCGTGCAATGGTAGCATAACTATTTACGAAACTGTGGTAATAATTACATTAGCCAAGAAAACTTTGTAATTCCTTCACATTTGTGGGACTCTGGTAAAGCTGAAAGGTTTCAGTCAATTTTGGGCCTGGACTTACACCTGAAGAACCAGTGACATGCCCAAGGTAACTGACTTCACTTATGACAAAATGGCATTTCTCTAGGGATAAAGACAAATTAGCCTTCTCCAACATGTCAAAAACTGATCTTAGATGTTCAACATACTTTTTCATGTCTTTACTAAATATTATCACATCATCAATGGAAACCATGCATTGAGTAGGAGTCAAGCCTCTTAACACACTGTCCACAAGCTTCTGAAAAGTGGCAGGACCATTAATCAGACCATAAGAAAGACAAAGATACTTGTACACACCTGTAGTAGTGATGAACACAGTTTTAGCTTGATCATCAGTATGAACTGTTATCTGATAATACCAACTGGTAAAATAAAGAACTGAGAAAATTGTACACTAACCCAAACTATCAGGCTTAGTAATTGCATTTAAAGGGTGGTAGTCCACACAAAAATTATATTTTATAACTCCAGTTTAAGATTTTTTTCTGACAATAACAACAGGAAAAGCCCCAGGAGGGTCACTTGGCTCTCGTGTCACAATGAATCCTAAGATGTTCTTGTACCAGGTCTTGTACTAGTGTTTGCTGATGAAAAGGCACATAATACGGTTTCTTAGAGTTAGGATTGTGATCTCCTGTATATATCCTGTGTTGGACCAAAGGTGTGGCAGGCAAATGTTTCCTCTCTCTAAAAATATGCTGATACTCCTGCAACAATGACTCTAGTAACTGCTTATCTTCTCCTGACAAATGTCTTAATTTACCTGTTAAATCTAGCTCAGAATCATCTGTAACAACTCGACCACACAACTTCATGTCTCACAAGCTACCTGACTTAGTCATGTTTTCACTGACGACAGACTCTTCTATATCACAAGGACAAGAAAGGACATCTCCTTTCACCAGCAGCTCCAACACTGTTATCTAGGTACCCCCGAAAAATTTCTACCTCATCTCGACTCATGTTCATAATGTTCACAAGCACTTCTACTTTTTCTTCATGTGGCATAACTGTAGTGACACGCCTAGCAACATAAGAGTGCTGATTATTCAACACATCACATTCACGAGCAGGTTCTGCTAGTATAGTGCAGTTATTTTCCACATGAACACTTGGGAGATAAACCATAATGTGGACTATTTTTCCTGTACCTGGGGGTATTTTCTTGGCAGCTACTAAATGTACTGGGGACTGAGTAATTTTAACCGGAGAGGATGGGTCTCGCGATCCCATGTGGCAGTCCTTTACTCGTGACGTCAGCCCATCAGTGCACTAGCCTAGGGAGTACAATTTATTTCCCAGTTGCAGGCTCTGTTTTGCTACATTTAAAAGTGCTCGGTATTTTTTCGGGACATCTAGCCTGATTATTCCATCATAACGAGTGCAGTCATTCTGTTCAACCTGTACACACAGTTCGTAGGCAGTGTGACCTAACTGTATGCTCACAACAGTTTCTCCCAAATGATTTAACTTCTGGCCCAAAAGACCAGACAGTACAAATTTTGGTTCTTGGAGATACTGTAGAGCTAAGTCTCCAACAACATGTTGCCACATAAGTGATACTTGAGTGCCAGTATCCTGCCTGAAAGTTGTAATTAGTTGATTGTGGTCTGTATCTCTGGTGATCTCTCCAGGCAGTAAACCTTGATTCTCCTCTGCTTGGCTGCTGTACCTGCTTCTTTCTTCCTTGTTCTTGTTGACTGAGCCATCGTCTATTTTCTGCTGGTATCTGTCTGCAGTTTGATGAGTTGCTCTGTTGATCTTGTCTTCTGTACCCACTGCTAATAACTTGCTTCACTTCATATCCAGTCTGCGTGTTTAAAGGTGGCAGCTGTTGTTCCGTTTATTCTACCATCTTACATATTTGTATGCACTTTTGCAGAGTTAAATCACTAGTTCTTTATAACTCATTTTTCACTTTTTCTCGCAGCACACTAATTATTCTGTCTTTGATTAAACTATTCCACATTTCCCCAAACTCGCAACTTTTACTCAACCTTTTTAGTTCTCCAACATAGGTATCAATATCTTCTCCTTCCTCTTGATCACTATTGAAAAATACATGCCTTTCCACACTTTCATTGGTTCTGGGAATATAGTAATCTTCAAATGCTTTAGTCACAGTTTTCAGATCTTTTTTCTGTTCTGCCGTTAACTCAAACGAATTGAAAATTTATAGTGCCTCAAAACCCATTATGTGCAATAAAATTGCCACTTACACTTCATCATTTTATATATATATATATATATATATATATATATATATATATATATATATAAAATCAAAATTATACAGTTTTCTGTCTGTAATTGAATACAATAATCCAACCAAAGAATAACAATTTGTGAAATTTTGCGCTTATGTTTTTAACATTAAAAATTACTCATTTTTTATTTGTAAATTTGTTGAATGCCTTGAGATTTTCACATTTTTCCTGGTGACTTAGAATTCCGTGGCTTCATGATTTTAGGCATCCTGGTAATTTGCTGATTAATAATAATCTACATTTGGCCTGATATAACATATTTTATTTAATTAAAATAAGTAAAATTTTATTGATAAAGCTAATAACTATGACAGTAGTCTATTCACCAAAGAAAATTGTCAAGCTAAAGAATAAGTTTTTATCTTCATTCAGGTTCTGCAATTTTCTTCAGAACGTACGACTGACATAAAACTATTGTCCACAAATTATCAATATCTACCTGTATATGTTGCTTCTAATTCAGATTCATATATGAAATGTATTTAAATATATTTTGAATGCTTTTTTTAAGAACTGACTTTTTGATAAAACAACAAAAAAGCTACATGATCCCGCTGGTAGGTAACATTATGCTATACACTGCATTTAGGGGCAAACTAGACTTCAATTTGGAGAGGGGTGGGGGGTATCCATTGTGCAGATGCAGGTCTAACCTTTTGAGTCATAGCGTGGAAGAGGGTACTATTCATGACATCATAACATTAAATCAGTTAAATAAAATTAGTATTTTAAACAACTCTGATATTATTTTACATAAATTTTAAAACATTTATAGGACACTTAATTTCAAAGTGAGGGTTTTTTTAGTGTGCAGGTGGGAGGAGGTTATATCTCCTTTGATCCTTCTTCTGGATCTACTGCTGTATATATTTACACTCATCCTGCAAGAAAGCATTATTATTAACACAATAAATGCTGGACAATGGTAGATATATTCTTGTTGTTATGTGGCAAGAGAATTAGTATTTTTAGTTTACAGTTAGCACTGGTACAAACAAAATTTAAATAAAAGACATACAAAATATTGGATGAAAAATTATTTAGTTCAACAGGAAATTATTTATATTCTATTACAACCAGTGGCGTGTAGAGAGTTTTTTTTTACAGGGTAAGCAATTTATACTAACAAACACAACTTCCAACTTTGCTTACTCTTCATATGTATTTACAGTTTTAAAATACCTAACATTAGTTATAAAAACAGAAACAAAATTGATGTAATAGTAATTAAACTCAATATTATTTAGAGAGCATATTACAAATGATAAGAAAACTACAGTTTTCTCAAACACTTTCGTCCATTTTCTAAGGAAAAATGTAGGATTGGAGGACGCAAATGGAATGACTGCGTACTCTGCCGAAGGAACGCAGTCGAGCGTGTGGCGTGTTGTTGCTTGCGAGTTTGGTATTGATTCATCTCTAGTCGCTCCCGTTTGTGGAAATAAATACTAGATAGCAGCACTATATGTGTCCAGTACGGAAGTTACGAAAACTCTGTTTCTCGAATCAAAAACAGGAAACTCAGAATTAAATATTTTTAAAATTAAGTTGAAAACTATAAAGGGTCAAACTTTTCCATTTAACAGTAAGTATAGGGTAAGCATTGCTTAGCTTGTGTCTATTGAATAAATTCCACTGATTACAACGTAGTTACACAATTGTCATAATAGTCACAAAAACAGTACTGCTTTTAATTTTGTTTTCAGTTATATCATTTTCATGTCCACCTAGAAAAATTACCATATAAGTGCACACATTCTGCAAAATAAAATTCTTGGCTACACTGTTTGTATAGTTCACCTGTCTATTCATGGTTTCTTTGCACTTTTTGAATCAAACCTTTGAAAAATCACTCTATATGTGTGACATCTTTGGTTGTTTCCTAAAATATGCTATGTATCACTAAACGTGTTTTATATTTCAGTTTACACAAGTACCTTATTTTTTGTTAAATAGAACTTTACTCGTATTGTGTGTATAAATTATGTTTAATTTGCAATTATATGAATAATAACAGCGAGAAAATAGATGTGTTGGTAATGCCTCTCAAGAAATAATTCTTGTGCACAGTGTTATTTCACTGAGTGCACATGAATAGCGTAGTGTCCATTTTGTGTAATGTTTGCATGAGGCAGAAAAATATCCTGGAATTATAACACTGGCAAGACTTCATAAAAGTTTGAAGTAACTGTTAATGGACTATATATGTATATTCCTATTAAGTAAATTTGAGTTCATTACACCAATCATATGGAACACCACCAAGTTAATTTACTTGCAACCAAACTCTTCATGAGGAAAAGAACATTACAGGCAAAAAGTCCGTCACCTGCAAACCATTATAAACTTAATGAACTTACTGTTGGAGGGACCAGGAAGTAGTACAGTAGAGTCCCGCTAAAGCAGACCCCGCTCGTCTGGACATCTGATTAATCCAGACAGGATTTTAAAAAATATTAACGTAGTCAAAAAAATGTGATTTACTAATTTTCAATGTTCTCAGTTGGTTATTATGAGAAAGCGCAGACAAAGAATTCAGTGTGCACATCCTATTTTCCAGGTACTGTATGTATGACTCACTTCCTACAGGGGTTTTTAGAAAGTCTCTTTCATTTTCTTTTGTTTCCTTCACTTCAATTGTCAGTTGATACTTGTACCATATTAATTGAGAGTTCAATACGGCTGTGTTTTGTTGTTTTTACGTACCGTTCAATGCGAGTGTTTTGTTTTTGGAAATATCAACTAAATGGAAGAGAGTGACTGTGACAATGGAGCAAAAATTCCAAGCTTTGTTTATTATTGATGCAGGGGAATCACTAACTAAAATCGCAAATGATTTAGGGGTGGGAAAACAAACTGTTTCTGACTGGAAAAAAAAACCGGAAAGAAAGGGAAGTTTTTTGCCAAAATGATTAGCAAAGACAACTTAGGCAACAGAAGCACGTTAAAAACCCAAAACATGAAACTTTAGATGAGGCTTTGTATGTTTGATTTTGCCAACAACATGAACAGGGTGTTCCACTATCGGGTGCAACGTTACAAGCAATCACTCTCAAATTGAATGAAAAATTTGAAGGGGACCCTGCTTTTACTGCCAGTGCGGGGTGGTTGTCTTGATGGAAGGATCGACACGGCGTTCGTAAACTTGGTGTAAGTGGTGAAATTTTATCAGGCGACAATGTTGCCAGTGAAGATTTCAAAGTTAAATTTGAGAAGTTTGTTACAGATGAAAACTTACAGCCTTGTCAATTGTTTAATGCAGATGAAATGGGTTTAGATTACAAAATGCTTCCAAATAAACATTAGCCTCAAAACTAGATTCTGTAGTCAAAGTTCATAAGGTAAAGAAAGAACGGTAATTTTGCTTCCTTTCAGTAACGCTTCTGGAGATTTAAAACTTCCGCTTTTGGTGATCGGGAAATCAGCCAAGCCCAGGGCCCTTAAAACTGTAAATCAGAATGTTCTCCCAGCTCAGTACAAATCACAAATATCTGCGTGGATGAGTGGAAAAATTTTTGAAAATTGGTTTTTTGAAAAATTTGTGCCTTCAACATAGAAGTTCTTGAAAGAAAAAAACTCCCAGAAAAAGCTGTGTTGTTCATAGACAATACACCGTGACACCCTATTGATGAAGAATTGCGAGATGGGGACAGTTTTGAGATATTCCTGCCACCGAACATCACAGCTTTGATTCAACCAATGAGCCAAGGTGTGATTGAAGCAACAAAACAGCCATTTAGGAAAAAGTTGATCTTGTCTCTTTTAGAACAACAAGAAGCAGACCCGTCTGCTAACTTCATGGATTTTATTTAAAAATTGAGCGTAAAGACTGTCATCTATTTGACCGCAGAAGCATGGGAAGAAATTAAGCCGTCAACTGTTCAAAAAAGCTGGGAAAAATTGTGGCCTAGCATCGCACAAGAAAACCAGGAACAAGACGAAAATCAACCAACTGCAAACAATGATGCTGACTATGTTCAAGTTTTTCAACAGTTGGAGGGTTGTGTCAATATCAAAGAAAATTACATTTCTGAGTGGATGGCCAGTGACAGTGATATTGGTCATCAAGTACTAAGAGAAGATGACATTGTGGAAGCATGCATTACAAACACTGCAACAGAGGATGGCACTTCGGAAGATGACGACGCTGATACGGAGGAACCAGTTGGTCTAACTCATGGTGAAGCGACTACATTGCTGGAGCAGTTTATTGATGACATACTTCGAGAAACAATGCGATATATAATCTGCTGAGCTGTTGACCTTGAGGCGCCTATGAGATTGCATGGCAAAACGACCGTCAGTCTTCTTCAAAGCAAAAGAACATTACAGACATTTTCCAGTGAGTCTAAAAATGTTATTCTTGTTTTCAGCACAGTACTGTAGTTTTATTTTATAGTCCTCTTCAGAATTTAACATTTCTTTCTTTTTTAAAATACTTATTAGTAACAGTAATGTACTGTGGTTTTTTTGTGTACAATCAATAAATTTTGAATTTTAATCACAAAAATGTTTTGTTTTTTTACTCCTACATCAGTTCGTAGGTTAAAAACTTAGATCTACATATACAGTAGTATTAAAACTAAAATTATGCTGTAGGAAAAGTTGTATTTATGAAGAAAAAATATCACTTTTTATAGTTTTACCCATGTAAACCTTGTATTATGTGCATTTTATGGCAAATTCCGTTTAATCCGGACTTTTGTTGATCCGGACAGGGTCCAGTCCCATATAGTTCGGATTAGCAGGACTCTACTCTATGTGCTGGTAATTTTTAAAAATCATGTTAGCGAAAAACAAGAAAATAATACCAGCAAATGGTATATATTGACATTACTAATTGTACTTAATGTGAATTTCATGTGGTCAGCACATTCGTAGTACATTCCATGAAATGTGATAGTACAAGCATTTATTTATGAATATTTCTGTGTAAAGAGTAAAATCTCATTATTGTGCATAAATATAAGTGGTTTTAGAGTTTAGACACTAGAATAGAAGGCAAATGTGTCCTCTATGTGAGTGATCATCATCATCAATGAGTTATATCCACTGCTTACATACGTGAGTAAAGTCATTGATGTCCTCTTGATCAGTTTAATGAGCTTTATTTACATTGTCAAGTTTTGGTATGGAAAGTGTATTCTATGTAGTGAATTGTACTGTGTACTATTGTATCTTAGCGTTGGGAATTGAAGGGTTTATTTATAACTAAACCCTAGCTATGTAAAATGCAGAAGACCTAACTGAACTAAACCTAACCTCATAACAGGTTGCTGTTATAGATTTTACTTTGTGTTTAATTACAGTGATCCTAAGTAAATGATGTTTAAGTGTAGATCCCTCACACTGAAAAAATAACTGTAGATAAAATTATAAAATCAAGTTTTTATTTATAAATGCACTACAATGAGAAAAACAATTATAGTAGTTACACAATTTGTAGAACTTGTAAGATGTGGTTGAACAGTCGTAATAAACTTTACTACAAATTAATATGTTTGAATCAATTTATATTTAGTATATAAAAGTTTGGCGCGAAGAGTCAAGAGCCTTACCCATGATATGTGCTTACTACGCATATGCAAATGAGGTATACATTCTATATTGTACCAAGCTTTTATATACTAAATATAAATTGATACAAACATATTAATTTGTAGTAAAGTTTATTACGGCTGTTCAACCACATCTTACAAGTTCTACAAATTGTGTAACTACTATAATTGTTTTTCTCATTGTAGTGCATTTATAAATAAAAACTTGGGTTTAAAAGTTTATTTACAGTTATATTATTTTTCACTTTTTAGTTTCACCAATTTCTTTGTTATTATATTATGTAGCAATGTACCTCTCACGACAAGCTTTATGTCTGTTAATGTGCATTGCTACATCGGTAAAATTAAATACTAAAGAACATCATCATTCCCTGGTCACCATCTGCAACCAAAGTACTCATCGAGACAAGTCCAACGAGGCCAAACTCGATACTATTTTTACTGCATGTAATTGTAGAGTTTCTTTGGCCACCTTCCGGCTCCATCATCAGACCCTGGGCTCCATCATCAGACCCTGATTACAATCTAGAACCAAAGTACTCATCGAGACATGTCCAACGAGGCCAAACTCGATACATTTACTATGAGAGGAGAGAAATTAATTTAAATTAGCATTTCCAAGACATCAAAGTTTCCCATAAACTTTTGCCAACATACTAAAACATTTATGCAAAATGCATTAGTTACGTAATATGAAAAACCAGCATCAATACACTAGAAAATGATGCAACTTGACTCTGTGTGTGCACGTGAGCACAGCTGATCGGACACACCAAGCCACCCTGCCTGATCGAGGTAGGCTTGGGCCACCCACACAAGGGTGACAGCCAAAGACAGGGAGACCTGGCAACATTGCTGCAGCAAGCTCAATTGGATAACTGGAAGTGGTTTAACATACATACACGTGATGTTACATAAAAGCTTGTAACTTCCGGCTCCATCATCAGATCAGCTCAGTGGTACCTTCACATTGTATTATCATCAGAACTACACATGTATGCAAAATTTCAGCTCAGTTGGATAACAGGAAGTGTTTTAAAATCGACTTGCAAGATTTGTACCAAACACAGCCACTCACATACATACAAGTGAAGTTAAATAAAAGTTTGTAAAAATACTGTTCAAGCATAGCACAAAATTACTTACAGAGCCAGAGTCACAGTGCCAGCAAGGAAGTACGTTTCTAAAACAGTGATTCAATAGGTTTATCAAACTCCACCTTCAAGTTAAAATTGATGGCTCACCTTAAAATAGAGGTCTTCAGGGTGCACAAAAATACCCTATACACACTTATGATAATACTGAATGAAGTCCCAGTCAACAAATCATGATTCAACCACCTTAACTCGGTGGAAACCAGGGGGATTAAGTTAACTAGCATAGGCTGCTAAGAGGTAGGTAAAAAAAAAGGGGGGGGGGGGGGGGGGGTTATATCGTGATTGTTTAGTGACTCTGTTCTACTAACTTCTCTACCTAGAATGTGTCCACATGTATTTTTCAGTACTATCTCTCAATTATTATTTAACTTTAATGTATTAGAAATTCTGAAGAAAAAAAACTTAAATAAATTGTAGAAAAATGGTCTTCTCTTAAGCTTCCAACTCTAGAAATAAAACGTTATCCAATAATAAATCAAATAAATTAGGCTACCTGGTTAGGGTGGGAAAATAATGAATGAAACTCACAAGTTTCAAAACAAAAATATACAATGTTTATTTATAATTAACCATCTGGTAAACAATAACAATAAATGGAAAATAATATTCTTTCAGTTTAAATGAGTATTATTTAAAGATTTATAAAGAAAAGAAACAGTTAACTTAGAGCTACTTGAATTCTCTCAAGAGTATAAGTTCATAAGCTAATTCATTTCAATTATTATAAATAAGTCCTTATAAAAAGAGTCCTTATAAAAAAAAATTTTAACAGTGGGTATTGTTTCTGATATCTCTGACTTCAATCTAAATTGTTCTTCCAAAAATAAGAAAACATTTAATTTGCACGAAGGATCATGAATGAACTGTCAGTGGACAAAGAGTTAAGAAAAGATCATAGTCTCCAACTTGACTACTCTTACAAAGTTTATACTAGTACCAACAACCAATAATATTTGCACTTCAGTCTGTAAAATTGCTATAACATCAAGGGATTGGTAAGAGAATAAAATGTTATTCTTAAATTAAATTATTCTATACTTAAATTATCTTAGATATTAGAAATAAATAAAAGCTTCCACTTAAAACAAATAAAAACCACAATTTTACCTTGCAACTACAGAACAAAACACTCTCACAACTTACAGAAGTACCAACTGCTAGCTTCAAATAAACAAAACAAAAGATGCATCCCACCAACAACAACGACTCATTACACACAAATAATGGACTACTTCTCTCTGAAAGAACCACCAAATACAAGAAAATTATCTCATCTTAGCCAATGATTCAGAACTAATGATAACACTAGCTGCACTTCTCGTCTCGTTGCTCTACCACACACACACCAACTGCCTCTCGTGCACGCTGGACTTATACCTCTAAACTATATACTAACCTAAGACTTAAATTTATATGATTGATCGGGCCATTCTTTCAGACCTTTCGGAAAGAATGTCCCAATCAATCACTAACCTAAGAAAAAATAAAAGAAATCAACTTAACTCATTCTGCCGAGTTCTGGATGGTTCCTCCAACCACTGGGGATTGGCACACACATCCGCGACTCACACCATCATTCACTGTACAGCTCTGTCCCTTCGCGCTCTGACCTTGCTTTTTGTCTTGTCGCCATGCCTTGGCCTTCAGCCAATCAGCAGGCGGCATCCCCCCTCTGGCCTCAGCCAAACCACAAAAGAGGCCTGTGACTACCTTCCCCTTTCCCCTGAACAACCATGCCTTGTCAGGCTGGCCTCAGCAGGAAGCATTTCCCTTGCCCTTGGCGAAACCCTCACTCTAGCCAGCCACCGCTGCAAAAACGTGGCGCCGTAGCTCACCTCAAATATTCTACAAACACTACCATGCGATCACAAAAATGTGTGAGGCTCAGCTGACATCTGCTGAAGTCGCCATTCCTCACATACCAAGTTCCTAAAAGTCGTCATCACAGAAACGGCCAGATGGAAATGAAAACTACAGCTTCACTTCGTCGGAGAAGGTTTGATACTGAGAACAGTAAATTCTTAGCCAGCATAACAACTAACAAATTCTTAACCCGATCAAGAGAGAAAATCCAGACATCCTTAATGGTGAAGTGAAGAGAAAATTGATTTTAACCCCAAAAAAAGTATTCGTTCTGAACAAAAAATAATTTAACCCACTAAAACAATTCCTATACTGAAAACTGATAAATTTAACCTCCATACCTAATATGTGCCCGAACAAAAAATAGAAGTTTACAAAAAAAATTTACTCATAAAATTTATGGGCGTAACAATATGTAAAAAAAAATATATATTTTTGGAAAAGGGAAATTATTAACAATTAGCCTTTTGTTGGTTGCACACTTTGTCCTTTTTTTTTTACTAGCCTGTATAAATCTTACTGAGGTTTCTTTTTAGCATATATTTAATTTAAAAGTAACTTTCAGACAATGAGTTAAATAAATTTGTATACACAAAGGCAGTCACACTTGTGATTCTTTTGTTACCTGTACTACAACGCTTTTTAATAAACAGAAAGAATGATACAAAGGTGGTAAAGAGAATGTACATTCATGCAAGTGCGGCTTTCAGTTCCAAAAATTATTACTGAAAGATCACCAGCCACCATAAGGGATAAGCAATAACTTAAAAAAAAACTTGCAAAATTAATAAATGTCTTATTCCTCAACATGTGAATGTTTTTACTGCCCTAGTTGGCTTTACCCACTATCCAAAACCAACATAAGCATTTAATTTCTCCTGTTACACCAGTTTAAGTGGGCCTAGAAACTGTACCGTGATTCGAAATACATACTACTAAATGAGACTGTCAACAGACCTGGCAGTAGATGTTGACAGTCACATTAAGTTATGCAAATTCAATCAGATCATCATATTCCAAATATTTCTCCCTCTTTTTTAATGACAGGGAGAAATATTTGGAATATATCGCCCCCTATATCAAATCTTTTCTCAAAAATGATGAAGCAAATGTTTACTTTCATTAAATTATCCTGTACACATTAATTTCCTACCAAAGTTTTGTTGAATGTAGGGAGATATTAAACGTAAGTAACTTACCTTCATTAAACAAATTCTTGCATAAAATGATTTCTACACAAATTAACTTGCAAAGCAGTTTATAAATTTTCAGCACATACTCAGCCAAGTTTCATCAACTTATCGTCTTCAAGGAATAAGTGCATTGAAACACAGCAGCGGCAATGTTGAACAGACCAATATATAATTCGTTGTATAAGCTCATCACCAGCTTTAAAATATATCCAAAATGCATTAAAACTATTAAAAATAACACTTAATCTACCAATGCTTCTTTATGGCCGAACCAATGTTTTTTCCATTTTCTCTTGTGCAAAATCTCATCACCAGATGTCAACCACTATGCATAAATCCGTGAATAGCCAAATAATTTAAGTACTTCAAAATAACTTGTTAAGTCCTTTTATGTGATGTTACCAACACAATTTATAATATATCAGTAATGGATAAGGTAATCCAATGGAAAACCTCTCCCCTTCTAAATTTTTTTATCATCTATAATGTTTCACATTTATTAAATATTCAGTATAGGTAACACTACAACAAAGGCCAATGATACAATTTTATTTTTTATTTAATGCTGAACTTGCATCTATAATGATAATTTTTAACTGTTTCTAGGTCAGTTGTTAATGAATTGATTTTTAAAAATTGGATTTTGGACTCTGGAAAGCTGTGGACTGTGGCATACAGATATAATATGCATAAAGTAAAAAATATATTAAATGCATTGTTTTCCTGGACAGTGAGCTTGGTTGTTTGTTTGTTTTCCTGATGATTCGCTAACTTTTAAGCATACCATAAGGTCTTATTATTGATATAAATTTAAACACTTTATTTATTTTCCTTTGTGACTCTCCTTTTGAGAATCTTTGAATACCTGGTGCAATAAAATCAAAAACTGTGATTTGATGTGAATACTGTACAATTAGCCTATTCCTATAATGTAAATGAGGTTTTAAATGCCAGAAAAATGTTTTGTAGTTGCTGCAGTCAACACAAGATGGCAGGAGTTGTATGTAAATTGTGTACTAAGTACCTAGCACAGTGCAACGACATCTGTATATGCCAAATGATCTGTATGGTTGGTGGCCACAATATTGTTGCATGTTGTTCTGTTTAATGTGTCTGTTTGCAATGTGATAATATCTGTGTGAGTCTCTGCTGTTGTGCTAGTGTTTTCGTGTCAATTGAGATGTAAGTAAAAAGGAAAAATGTCTGCAAATACAGAAAGTTTTATGCAAACCAAGCCTAGTAAATATGTTTGTTGCTGTTGTAAGTTAACTTTATACAAATCATTTGACAGTGCTTGTCTGTGCAAAAGTTTAAAGTCTTACACTTTCACTGACATTTACATGTTACCTCTAACTTGTTGCTCTAATGGTTCCTTTGACGGCACTGCTACAATTTTTGAATTTGTATAGGCTTGACCCAAGTTCCGCAGTTTTTTCCTTTCCGCAGGAACTTAGGTCAAGCACATACAAATTCGAAAATTGTAGCTTTATATATATATATATATATATATATGGGAACTACATAGCCAATTCCTGCCAATTTTGACATATAAGTAATTACAATTACACTATATGTCAATGTATGCAATTTCAATTAAGGCACTCATTTAGAAAATGGTAGATACTTTAATATTTTAGGTTCATTTGCTATAAACACCACCTTATTTGGCCAATTTAGACCAATCTCTTTATGCTGTAAGTATATATTACAAGCATAAAACTTGTCAATACGTAATATCCTCTTTCATCAGCCATTTTGTAAGGTAGCACCACATGAAAAATCAATTTTTTAATGTCATATCTCGGGAAATTATCAACCAATTTACATAAACTTTGGAAGATTAATATTACTATAGTAGGCCATATAAAATTTAATGTTTTAAGTGAGCCAGTCAGTCACATATTTTCAAAATGGAGGCAAAATAAGCATTGTAGATAACTATGTTATATCAACAAAACCATGTACAAATTTCTACTTAACTTTGTTCACTGGAAGTATCTATATATTACAACCGTCAAATGCATCGCACCAGAGTCTCTTTTATCCACCATTTTGTAAAATAGTGGTGCACAAATAAATCAATTTTGTCATATTGTGGGATATACTTAAGAGATTAGTACCAAATTTTGCAAACAAGTAGTAGGAACTAAAGTAGGCCATGTAAACTTATATGTTTTGAGTGAGCCAGACCTATGTTTTTAAAATAGCAGTCATATAAACATTTTAGCATAGTATGCTATATCTACGAAACAACCAATTTCAAGTCAGCTTTATATGATGACAGTATCTAAGCACGTATCAGATGAGCTAATACATAAACTCATTTGTATGCTATTTCGTTAGATAGTATCATGTGAAAAAATATCTTTTATGTATTATCTCATAAAACAATTAACTGATATCCACCAAATTGAGGCGACAAGTTATACTTTTGTAGTTCATCTAAATATATATGACTTGTGGAGGTTGACACATATTTTCAGAACAACAGCCATGTAAATATTTTAGGTGAATATGCCATAAGTCCCAAACAATTCCAATCAAACTTTATATGCTGGCAGTATCTGTGACAAACATTGAATGTGCTGATGCATAACAGTTTTGTTCTCCATTAATGAAGATTGCACCACTAGAAAAAATTGAAATTTTATGCCGCATGTTGAGTATCAATCTATAGTTTCCCACCAAATTATGCACATAAGTAGTACAACAGTACTGAGGCCACATAAACTTAAACTTTTTAAGTGTGTTTGGCATTATTTATAATAAGGGTACTTTAAAAATAATTTAGATAATTGTCTTATCTATTACACAATTTAAACAATTTCATTTAAACTTTGTATGTTAAGAATATCTATTCAACTCATAAAATATGCTTATAAAATTCCTCTTTTGGCCACCGTTTTCAAAGATAATGCCCGGTGACAAAATGTATAATTTATGCCATATGTTTGGTACCAATCAACTAATTCCCTAAAAATGTTTCACATATGCAGTTTTAGAGTATCAATATGTCATGTAAATGTACTTAATTAGGTGAGTCAGACTTTTTTTTTAATTGCTGTAATATAAATTTTTTAACATAAGTTTTGTCATATTGGTATAATGAAAAATTATATTAAATTAAACCAAACTTTCTATGCTGACAGTATATATTACATAAAACAGATATGGTTAAAACGCAGCCTATTTTGAAGCCATTTTTATAGCACCAAATTAGAAAATAAAGCTTTTATACCTTATCTTGGGAACCAGTCAACCTATTTCCACCAAATTCTATACACAAGTAGTGCTATGGGAGGCGATGTAAACTCACATGATTTAAGTGGCGCGTACCTTTATTTTCAAAATGATGGCCCTGTAAAGTTTGGGGTTTGTAAATCCAGTCTACCAAAACAGTACACTGATTCCAACTGAAGTTAAAGCTCTGAATCCTACATCTGTAACGCACTTGGTTGCACATCAGCTATAGTACGAGTTGTTCTAATTTCGAGCACTGGGTAAGGCATGTGTGTATTTGTAATTGTCTCACTAGTATGCATTTGTTTCTGGTTCTATCTTTAATGACATTGCTGTCAATGAAATGTCAAACCAACCTACCATCTAACCTTTTAAAAACTGTATCAAAGTTATTTGCATCCATGCAGAGGTAAGTAGGCTCATCAGTTATATCAATAACTTCTTGTGTTTTTTTCCGGTGATGGAGTTATCTGATGGTCATAATCTGAGCTTCCATGCATAAAAATAAAGTACAGACAAATAAAAATGTGATATGTCTTTGATTATTAAGAACCCAATCATGCTGCTGCATCACCAAATAAATCTGATCATTTCTACAAAATAATTTTTATAGTGATGATACATTTTGCAGTGTTGTCATATATTTAATTACACTTTTGTATGTAGACCATGAAGTTCGGTTTTTAATAGTCAATGTAACTTTTAAAATGAAATTGTGACTTAGAAATGTGTGGAGTCTATTGCCTTTGGGAGTACATTGAGACCATATATCATCTTGTAGCATTGCAGGTTATGTATTTTTTAATAGTTTTTTTATAATTAATCTTAAATTGGATTTTTGATTAAATTCCCTGTTTCATTTTTTAGTGAGTGTAATATTCTAAATTTATCTTTGTGCCATGTGGAGCAGAAACAGTTTATCAGTTTTATTTGTGGCTGTATTCGAGTAGTTATCAGTTGTGATTGCATTTTAGTGTTTCGAGAGTTGCAGTGAAGTTTGGTTAGTTTTGAGATAAGTTTTTTAAAAATTTATTTTTGCCATTTTCATGTAGTAAACAGTTTTGGTTTTGGAGGACGAGGAAGTTCTCTGTGATGCACTAGGGTTTGGCCAATAGTAAGTGATTTGACACCCGGGAATGTCTATTTTTAGATTTTAGCTAGGAAAGAGGATAGCTGCACGTGTCATTCAAAATAGCTAGAGCCTTTGTTCTTGTACAGGTGAACTCCATACAAGATGTGAGCAGGAAGTGCCTCGTGATCGTTTCCTGAGGCGAGTGCAATTTTAACGGAACAATAACTTCTTACTACTGCGGCGCTGTGTATAATTTATCTCGTCAGTACTGTTCGTGTTTGTGTTGTTAACCTGTGATTGGATAGTGAAACTTTTAAAATAAAACTAAGTAATTTTTCCAAGACAGAATTTCCATTTCTTGTTATTTAAAATTGGCACCATTTAGTCTCATGCTCGACGGACTGAGTGAACCAGGACAGTAACTGCAGCAGGGCTATTATTTAGCCTTTGCCATGTTACAACCTGAATGTTCTGCGCTATTTTGTCAAAATGAACCTGCAGCTGAAATTGTTTGATATAATTCAAATATGCATGGTATAACTCTTTTTTCGTGAATGTGCTTATGGTGTAAATAAAATAATGCAATTGCATAAGGATACTCTTCTTTGTTAATATATTGTTTATGTAATAAAACACACTCTCTAGCAATCCACTTAACCTCCTTCAATCACAACATCTCTACAGGCCGACTCGCCGCCAAAAATGATCACACACTCTTCCGATTACATTCTGTCAACCTGTCACTCACATATACCTACACTACACTACATCTTCCCCCTATCAAAGAAAGTAGTAGTTTAGTGAATGTAGTCTTTAAGATAGCCTGGCATTTTTATGTCAAGTCTAGGGCGATCCAGTGCCCCATTGTGACTCCTATCATTTGGTAATGTTAACTTAAGATTGACAAGTCATTTCTGTAGGTTTGACTTATTCATCTAATGTTCACTCTCCTCCTTCCCACAGTATTAAACAAGATAAGGTTTGACATGATTGGTATTCCTCCTAAACACCTTTCCCTCCCGGTCTTTAACTATAACAGAACGTGGGCAGTCATGAAAATCTACTATCATACCGGGATGACACACATCATCATTGGTCTTCAGGAAGACCACTTGCTGACCCATGTAAAAATTATAATGCGAATCTCTTGCAGTCTTATCACAATTTCTTTTTTTACATCGTTTCTGTGTGACTGTTAATCAGAAACACCACTGACTAACCTAGTAGTCAGTAAACTGTCATGAACCGGTAATGTTGAACATGTTAATTGGCTAAACAGCAATTGAGCAGGGAATATGGGGACCTTGTTATTGGGCTATTTATGTATTCTAATAAAGCATGCTCCATATAAATTTTCCCTTCATTACATTCACACAGAAATTTTTATGGTATTTCCCACAAATATTTCAATGAACACATTTGACCTAGGGTAATTGGGGTTGGATGTAATGACGGAGAAATTCCATTCTCTAGAGAAACATTAAATTCATGAGAATTGAATGGCATGTTATCTGACATCACAATTTTGGGTAGACCATGAGTTACAAATATGGTTTTTTATTCTTTAATGACAGCTGCAGTCTTAGAGAATACCTGATACAATTAAAACCATTTTGAGTGATAGTCGGCAACAATTAAGTAGCACTCGCCATCATAGTCAAGAAAGTCGCATCCAATTTTTTCAAAGGGACCATTACAGATATAATCAAGTAACACCAGTTCTTTTTCCTTCTTACTAGAGTATTTTTCACACTATCTACATTTAGAAACAGTTGGCTCAACATCAGAATCCAAATGACGTCAATAAAAAATAGATTTGGCATATGTTTTGTTGGTCTTTGCTATACCAAAATGAGATGGATGCCTTTTCTGCAAAAGCATATCTGTCATGACAAGTTAAACAATAATTCTGTAATTTAGCAACACCGAACCATTAGCAACACAAAAATAATTACGAAGCTTGTAGTAAAACTTTACATAATCAGGAATTTTACTTTTACATGCAGGCTAGCCATTTTGATGCAATATAATGAGTTACTGTAGTGTCGGATCCTAATGTGTTTCTTCCGCTATCTATGCTAGTACTACGTCACTTACATTTATGGTATATACAATCTCATTTAACGAGCTATCAAGATCACTCTTAACTTCAGTAAAGGTAGCACTACTAATAGCATCTGCTATGTACATTTGCGATCCTCTGACCTACGGTACATTAGTATCATACATGCCTAACATCAGCCTAGTTTTTCAAAGCCTCTGCAAACTAATAAAACTTATTTCTATTTTCATCAAGGCCACTAGTGGTTTATGATCTGTATGTACTTCAACTTATCTACCATAAATGTAATAATCAAACTCTTGGTGAATGCAAATAATATGGCTAAAATTTCGTTATCAATTTGACCATATTCACACCGGACATGGACAAGCTCTTGGATACAAACATGACAGGATGTCCCTCCTGCAATAAAACACTACCAGTAGCACAGTTTGAGCTGTCTGTCTGTATGACAATTGGTAAACTTGGGTCCAAGTTCTGAAGGATTGGTGGGCTTGTCAGAACATGCTTAATCTTTTCCACACATTTGCGATGAATCCCTGCTTCCCATTTGAACTCAACAAATTTATTTAATAATTCCCTTAACAGACTTGTCAAGTCGGACAGACAAGTTCTGTACAAAATCTCTAAGATAATTAACAACTACTAGAAATCTTTGCAAACTCTTTCTAGCGTGTGGAATTTCATAGTCCATGATGGCAGCTATTTTGTCCCTATCAGGATTTAATAAACCCTCAATGATTTCATGACCAGAATATGTAACAATCTCAGGCAAGTATGGAAATTTTCTAACATTGAATTTTATATTCAATTCTCTAACTTTGAGCAACACCTAGCTAAGAATACTGTCATGTTTCTGCTTGGATTCAGCAAAAATTAAAAAATCATCAATGTAAGTAAATGGACCCCGAATGTCACTAAAATGTGCTTCACAGATTTCTTGAAATGCTTTTGCAGAAATTTCCAACCCATAAGGTAAAACATTGAAACAACAGTAGAGAAAATGCAATATTTCCTGCATAATTCCATCAATCTAATTTGCCAAAATGATTGTTTCGAGTAAAGAACTGAGAAAAATTTTGCCTTGCCTATTTTTGCCTTTAAATCATTCATAGTTAGTATTTCATAATTTTCCTTTTTGATTGCCTTATTAAGAGTGTGTGGGTCCTAACAGAGATGCAGAGCTATCAGCTTTTTCAGCTATCACTAAATGGTTGACCCATTCTGTTGGTTTATCTACTTTTTAAATTATATCTAAACTACACAAACAATTGTGTTCATTCTTCAGGGGAACCCTGTTTGGTAGTTTTGATACCAGAACCGAACTTTGTTTTAAAGTTAATTTGTATGAACTTGGAAAACATCCAGAACCCTGAAAAATATCACTAAATCTTGACAAAATTTCAATTTTACCTGCATTATTGTGGATTCCAGTCACCTCGTCCAAGACCTTATCCACGTATTTCTTTTGAATCAGGTCAAGCGGCAAACTTGTAGTAATACCTCAAATCTGCTGAAAACCACTTGTGGTAACAATAATTTCTGCAAATATTTGTTTGGACCTAAGCTGAATTTCCAACAATAAAGAACCAAATACTCTTATTTGAGAGCCATTATATGCCTGGAGCACCACATTCATGAGAGAGAGTTGTAGATTATGGAGTTTACATTATAAATTTTCAAAAACACTCTTTGGGATCAAATTAAATCAGATCAAGTTACATTTTATGTGGTTTTCAATCACCAACACCAACTCAACACACCATTCACACGGGATGTAACTAAATGGCAATAATAGTCGGTATTGTCATCACATCCCTCATTTATTACATTTGCAACCTTATTAATGGGTTTTCCTGTTTTCATGCAGCACGTAACCACAAAATGATTCAGCCTATTACAATACAAGCACTTTTTTTCTCACGCAAAAGACAACTCAATCTTGTGAGGATGTTTTTTTGACTGCATCAGGAACACTTGGTGTCTTTAAAATTCTACATTTTGCTCCCCATGTCTTGATGCGACGATGGTGTGAAGACCAGCAAGCCCTGTTTGCGAGGTTTTGTCGCCTTTGACCTGTCAACGCCATCCACTTCAGCTTGACTGGAACTTTGCACTTGCTCAGCTTGAATTTTTATTATCTCCACCAGCCTCAATTTCTCAATGGCACAATCTAGCGTCACGTCCCCTTCCACAAGTAATCTTCGCTGTGTCTCCCTGTCACTATAACCCAACACAATTTAGTCTCTCAAAATCTCATCTTCAGCTTGAAACAAACAATTCTTACTGAGATTTTCAACATCTGTGAAAAAATGCTCAAAAGTTTCACTTGGTTCTTGTTGCCTGGCATAGAATACATACCGGGCATGTAGAATATTCTTGTTAGGTTCACAACAATCTTCAAACTTATGAAGAACATCTTCGAAGGTGTGTTTTTCTATTGGAAATATGAAAGTATTACACACTGCAATCGTATCTTCACCAATATTGAACAAAATTGCAATCTTCCTATTGTCATAATTTTCAGAAAGATCAGATGCTAACAAATAAATCTGGAATGACGGCTTAAAAGTACGCCAATCCACAACAATATTGCCATGCAGATTCAGTCTCTCCAGAAGATTGAAACGGAATGTGTAAGTTACATTCCATTTGAACTTAAATTTACAATTATATCTATAAAGTTTAAATACTGGCTGCACCATGTATTTTTCGTGTAATAAAACACTCTCTAGCAATCCACTCAACTTTTAATTACAACATCTGTACAGGTGAACTAGCCACCAACAATGATCTCACACTCTTCTGATTACATGCTGCCAACATATGTCACTCACATATACCCACACTACAGTTAAAAGTAATTTTGTTGTACTTGGTTTTTTTATTACTAAAAGTCAGTTAGGTTAACAACATATTTACTTTAAAAGTTACTATTTTATAATATAAGTAAAGATTTCTAATTTGTGTTTAACTGACTTTGGGCGTCCCTTTGAAACAGATTTATGAATACGTCCATTTCAGTCTGCTATTCCACCTAACTCCTGGAACAATGGCCATGTTGTACTGCAGTGTGAGCTCTGACTTTTTGTGAAGGTAGGCCTACATCTGGGTAAATAGCTTAACACCATCCTGCAAATTGCTGCCCTTAATCATAGTAATATTGCATAGTATCTGTCACCAGTAATTGCTTATTTATGCCACAGAATCTCAAAGTGAAGAAGAGCTTGTATATTCCAGAACACAGCAGTTATGAACATGCTGCCTTCGGGAGCTGCGTTGACTTTCTTTGTTGGCGGTGTTGTCACATGCTTCCATTTTGTTGAAGACCATTTGGTTTAGGCATAAAATGGTTCACCGTCATCACTTTCATCACTGATTATCATGGTGTTCAGATAGGCATTTCCTTCTGCATCTTATTGGTTGCAGATACGTTAATAAAGTGGATAATCAAACCTGGTTATGCAGTTCTGTTAAACATTTTAGCACACCACGTGCACACACTATGTGATAATGGAACTTGCTATATATAGTTTTTTGGGGTTTTTATGATTACCTCGTATAATTTATTCACACTTAAACCTGTCCTTTTATCGTGGTTGGCAGAATGACTGCTTTCCTTCATACAATAGTCAATTGGTTCGGAGCTGCTTTGCCTTCCACATTTTATTTTAATTCAGATTAATTATACATATACTGACAGGGGCAAATGTCTTGTCTTCATTGCATGGTACACCAACTTTATGCATGTCAAGTGCAGCTGTTGTCAGCAACACCTACCAGGTCATTGACAGAAACCAGCAACGTCAACATCTCTGGTGATTGACCCTGAAAATAAAGTGTTGGCTGCGAAGCCTTCTGACAGGTGATTATGTTTACCGATATGGTGGTCAAGTAAGAGGGAGTAATTTGCAGAAACTGCCATCCCTTGCAGCCACAGTTGACAACAAATGGCAAATAAAAATGGTGGGTGGATCAATCATTGACTAAGTTGATGACAGCAACCCTGGCAGCTAACTTGAAACAAAATTACAAATAAAAAATTTATGATTGTGATCATGCTGCCACAAGATGGGCTGCCTCTCTGGACTTAAATACAAATCTGCTGTGATATCTTTCAAAGTGGCAGACTGTTCCTGGCTCGTATGCCTGATATCTTTGCATTAAAGTTGCTTTTTACTATCTACTTTAGTCAGGAAAATACTCAAAACCTACATAAACCAACAAAAAACACACTTGACAGGACAACTATAAATAATGGATCACAATCTCCAATAGAATAATAAACAGCCATTTTTCTTCTGTTCCTGATGAAGGCAAAGTGGCCCAAGTTTGTGTTTTTGTTGATTTTTTTTTGGCTTCTGAATTTTGTTCAATATTCTTGATTTATTAAAGTGGTTTTTTGGTGTTTTCTGTATTATAATGGCAGTTATGATGAATTTATTAACTATTCCTTTTTAAATTTGTTTTGTTGATTTTCTTGGGGTCTTGGTTTAATTTAGTTATGATATCTTCTTGGTAGCTGTTTTGCCACTGTCATATTCTTTGCCTTACTGAGTTGAGTAATTTCATTTTTTCATTGTCACTCATTAACAATATTTGTGATATAAAAGATGGGTTATAAACACAAGCGGTTTTTTTTAAAATTCATGATTATTGAAGTATAAGCTGGCAATATAATTGGAGAGAAAATCTTACTTATTATACTTCATCTAAACCTATATAATTAAATACATTAATACATAGAAAAGCTTTTATGAATATAAAAAACATCCTTATTACATTTACTTAATCAGCATTGCAAGGATATATGATATAAAACTAAGATAACTAAAATGGCATGTAATATTTTCAATTAGTTTACTTTTAAAAATTTTATAAATTTTTTACCTAGGTATTTTGTAATATTCAGATCCAGCATTATAAGATTTACACCATAACAAGCATCATTGGAACGTGTATTTCATCAAGTCAGTCTTGCAAATTATTGACATATCTCTTTATTAGCAGTAATAAATATAATTAGTTTCCATATATTTGTTACTTATGGAAAACTCAATTTTATTTTGAATTTTGTTCAGAAGTTATCTGTACTAATAGTTGGTAAAAATTTTAAGCATTATGTTTTTAAAAAGGGCAGAAATGCCTGTGTATGAACTGATAAACTGTAAATAACATTTACAGAATGAGTCTGAACAATACCAACAAATTCCGCTTGTCTGTTTCCTATAAAAAATCATTTGAACACATTATTCAGCCTATTGTCGAAAACGCTACCTAGGGCTGGTAAGCACCCATGAAGGTGCAATATAAAAAAAGTTTACTTTTGTTTCAGCTCATTGAAGAAGCTTTACACTAATCTATAATAAATTATTATTAATTTTGGTTTTCTTAATATTTCATTCCTACCTAATATTAAAATCCTTGATTTTCTGATTGATTTGTTATTTTTTTATGAAAAGATGAGGAAATTAAATTGCTATTGTTTTCCTGTCTAGATTGCACTTAAAAATGGTTGCCCACAAGACTGGGGATTAGTTGAATTTAATACCAGTGAGGATGCAGAGACAGCACAAGTCACTCTGAATGGATACAACCTATGTGGACAAAACATTAGAATTTCATATTACATACCTGGTGTGAGAGCTATTAACCTCTACTTGAAACTTCTAAATGAACCGGTAAGTGATCATAACATACTGCTATGAACGTAACGTGTGTGCAGACACTTTATCTAAATAGTGTAATTTTATTTTTTAGGGGAGAAAGATAAAATCTGCAGGTCTTTTGCCTGATCCTCCTGCTCCAGCAGTTTTCCAGCAGCTTCAGAATCTTGCAAAACAAAATCCTGTGTGTAAGTCACATTGGGAAGTTAATAATAATTAACATTTTACTATATTGTGTAAAAAAATATTTTGTTTTTGGCAAATACATAGAGTTTTTGATTTCAGATGATTGTTTGTTTTTTAGTTGCACAGAATTTGCAGAATATCATCTGGACACAAATACAGTCTTTGCAGAATGGTATTGAAAATGGAAAAGGTACAGTACCAGGAACAGTTTCTTCTGGAAAAGGCAAGGATGACGGTTTTGCACTTCAAAAGTTAAATCCATAAGTTTATGAAAAATAAACTTCTGTAAAATAATTTTTATTTTTATAGGTCAGTTGCAAGCTCAACTAGGAAGTAGTCATCATCCACTTCTCAGCAATCATCAAATGTTGTTAGCCCTGCAGAATCTCATTAAGTTAGGGTTACCATCAGTCAGTACAAGCCCTGGTCTTCTTGTGGTGCCGCAACAAATGGGTCCATCATCAACAACCAGCCAGTTTCACTTTGGTCCAAGCCATGTACAAGAAGCAAGGAAACCCAACTCCAGTAATGGGAAGAATGGATTCATGGAGAAAACTCAATCACAAAAAGTGAGAGCATTTCCCGTAAAATTCTTTATAATATAAGTTTTTTATTTTTGCACTGTCTAGCTTCCAATGCTGTGTTAAAAATTGCTCATCCATATCTTTATCAGATACTTTCTAAACAGGCTTGCTTACAGAAATCTGTATACAATTCCACACTGATATGAGATGTATTGAAACAAAGTGAAGTTTTGTAACAAAATTTGTCATACACTTTAACACAGGCTGAATTCCTTTGCAGTATATTGAGAGAGAGCAGGTATCACCTTGGCTGTTAGTTCCTTACAGCTCTAAGCTCGAGTCCAGGAGCAAAATGAGTACCCAAGATAACAAGCAGCTGTCAGTGAATAATGGCTTACCATTTGGGCCCTTGCACTTCCTAAACACAAACTGTTCCTATTTGAAAGTGATAGTTTTTGTAATTGGTAGGCACCTTATGTAAATTGTTTTCAATATTTTCATACTGAATTGTGGTTTCTGACTTTATTTCTTGTATTTTCGAATTGGAACACATGAATCTATTCAAAAATTTTCTTTCAGCTATTATTTTGTTACAGATCTGAAGCCAAATCAGGTCTTTTTGCATCCTATATAATTGCATATTTTGTGATTTTGTAATTTATCAGGATTGCGCAATATTGCGCAATTTTTTGTGCAATTTGTAAAAATGGTTTGTGTTAGTGTTACCTGACAGTACTGGAGCTGCGCACCCACATTGATATGAATGTCTATATGAACATTACTCTTTTACCAGTAATCAATTTGACAACAGAATGACAACAATACAGGCTCATCAAAAAAGAATAGTACAGTTTTAAAAAACCACAGTTTCAAAACTATTTTACCGATTAGGTTGGTTCTTGCCCCATAATGTACAGGAAGGATCAAAGTTTTTGCCTACCTTAAAATGTTTCTATGTGCTTTCTGTTTGTATCTCTGCATATTCCATGCAATATTCAACCTCCAGCAACACATTCCAAAGCATTGTTACAGTTATTGGCTCAATGACAGCTGTGATTCTCTGATACAAATTCTCCAAATCTCAGAAGTTCACACCATTCACTGCACACAACTAGGCTCCACTGCAGTAGTACTTCATCTTGCTGGTAGATTACACAGTATCCGCTTTGTCTTTCAAAGTCCTCTATCTGAGGGGACATGTACAACTCTAGCCTGTTCAGATAAATATTGTATGTGATTGTTTTTTCAACAAACACAAAAGGTCCTACACTTTGATTATGCATCAACCCACAACAGATGTTCAGTTTGGGAATGTTGCGAATGTACTTGTGGGTTGTGTTAGCTTGCTGTGATCCTCAAATTCTGCAGTTATGTTGATTAACTCACCATTAATGTGAAAAGTTGCCTCATCACTTTAAAGCAACCAATAGGCATAATTTATTTCTGTGTCCATTTAGTTCAACATGAAAGGAGCAAATGTGGAATGTTTGGGTCTATCTTCTGGCTTAATTTGATGCTTCAATTGAATCTTAAATGTTTATGAAGAACATTTTGCATGATAGTATTTAGAATGCCAAGCCCCAAACTGCAAGAGACAATTGACTTTTTAGTGCTGTACCCACAAAAGAGCTTAAGCAATTCTACCTTCTATTCAAAATTTCTTCATCGTCCTGTTGATTTTTGCTTCTGTATGGTACCTGTTGTCCTGGATATTCTCATCTAAAATTATGTTTAACAGTGACTGCAGACTTGAACTTCGGAAACAATAGAATGAATGCACTGTACTGTGTGCTGTTCAGTTACCTTCTCATAGGTAGGTCAGTGTAGATGCCAGATGGTGTACTTGCCCTTGCCATACTCTCAAGGCAGTGTGTGGCTATTGTACATCCCTTTAGAAAAAACTTTTAACCTAGAATATTTTGGTACAAGAACCAACTAAATTAGTCTAGTAGTTCCCAAGCTGTGATTTTTTGACATGGTACCATTATTTTTCAATGGCCCTGTATTACTGTTAATATACTTCAGTAAACATCCATGTATCTGTTAAGATTGTGGACTAATTCCTACAAATTGTTGAACAGTTCAACAGTTTTTAAGTTCTGGTGCCAAGTTCTTCTCTTCAGATTTTGTATTGTTACAACAGTATGACTGGTGTTGGGAATGTTGCCAAATACATTATATGTATAATTTCTGTAATATTTTTTTGAACTTTTAATTATTCCGAAATACTTTATATTTTACTTCAGACCTGCATCATTTTGCTGTGCCCTGTAAGGAGAAGATTTTTTTAACAGCATGTATGAGTCACAATATATAATCTACAAACAGTACACTCCATTTTATCTACTGTCAAATCACCATTCTGTCTTGCTTGAATTCTTCAGTTCTAACAATTGTTATGCGTAGACCTATGTGCCAGACATGTGTGGTCAGTCTCACGTGGCCAGTCTCAGCATAGTTGGGGGGGGGGGGGGTCACCTCGACCTGCCTGTACCCCCAGGCAGATGCAGATGCCACTACATCGCCAAGTGGATGGGGGGAATGATTGACAGCTGACCTGTTCTGGCATCACCACCTCCCCCCCCCCCCTTCCTCCATCAAAAAGGAATCGACAGCTGCACTCTGTTGCGCAAAGTTTCTCATCATCACATCCCTTTGTGTAACATAGCGTGTTAAGAAGGTACTGGGTTAGGACATTGATGCTAAAAGTACTGCCACAACCAGAAAGTTGGGAGTCTGTGGTAGCCATCTGACAAAATGCAGCGAATGGTGAACAGAGATTGAGCCATCAGGATAGAGGACTGGTGGTGGATGAGGGTGTCAAAGTCTGCAGCAGATGGGTGTGTGTGCTGTGGCTATAAGTGAGAGTGCAAGAGTGCTGCGGAGGGTGAGGTATCCGACCAGTAGTGTGTGGCCGTGTACGAGCGTGCTTGTGGTGCTCTAGAACATTATGGAAAAGAACAACTGGTAATACAGTGAAACCTCTAATTTATGTTCTCAGTATTTACGTTTTCCCATGGTTTGCGCAATTTTCTTCAGATCCTGTTTATGTTCAATAAGAATGTACCGACAGGTACAATTGTCAAACAATATAATTACAATTGTAAACACAATTCAATTTCATAGCATATTTTATTGACAGTACCTTGGTACAAATGCAAAATTCATAAAACAATTAGCTAGTAAAGTGTAAACTCGCCATGCATTAAAACACGTTAAACCTTTTTAAGATCTCGTAAAAAAATATTTGAAACTCACTCTGATAGATTTAATTAACATACGGCATTACACCAATAAAACAACAACCCAATCCCATTAACTTACAGTAGGGCATCTCATTAAAATATACGCTCAAACAATAACATAAGCTGCGTCCCGGCCGAGCATAAAGTGACACAATTGACTTATTAAAAATAAATTATCATTCTGAGATTGAAACAAATTTTTGTTAAAAGCACAGCAATGTATATTTCTGAGCACACCCTAAGTATTTTCCAAGGGCTGGGAAAAAAACCGTGATATTCAAACGATTCAACTAAAGCTTGCTCTTATTTCATTACGAATAATGAATATTTTAATGTAAGCACTCTTCTCACAAGAAATAATTAAAAACCCTAAGGCATGCGTGCACTATTTAACATGCTATAACATTAGAGGTATATTTCACTGTGCTTGCCAAACCTTATTACATACGTACATGTTGCAGTAAACATCACCCAGCACGGGACACGTATGATAAAATGTACATATGAAAAACTATTAAAACTTTTGTAAGTGGCTAGGCAACCTAATAACGGCCCATGAAAAGCTGTACCGCCCTAAAAATTAACGTTTACTGAACACATTTTAAAAAAGACACAGTCATGTGAATATTGTGCATGACAGAAACGAGCGGCCCTGGAAGGTATGCGGTCAAGCCGAGGTGAGGAGGCGGCATGGTGTCTGGGCCGGCGGTCGAGGGCACACTATCATGCAAATAAAAAACATTTACTCATATTTTTACACAATCACTAAAAATATGTCATAATTAAATGTGTTTTTTTAAATAATGATTACAAAAACAGGAACTTGGGAATAGACTTAGTAATTTTTTGCGCTCAATAAAAAGGATAATCCAATCAAAGTAATTTAGAGTTTCTTACGCACAAGTAAAGATTAATTTCATCTCTAAAAATCAGCTAAAAAAATTGAATCAGCACGGACACACAAACAGATAAACATTCATATTAAATATATATTGAGTATCTACTCAGTAAGTCCTATAGACTGCCGGGCCATAAATAGGAACATAAACAACAATGGTGTCGAAGGCCTATAGTTATATCTTCAGGCAATAAATTTAATCTGAGAATTAATCACATGAACCATACTAAACATTCACTGAACGAAATGACCCAACTATCTGTCTGCAAAATCTTCATAATGGCCACGCAATTTCTGAGTCAGAATCACTGACGTTGCTCAAATTAAATATTATGCTGTCTATCACATCAGTAATAATGCCATCCTTTCTCCAGTATTTGTCTTTGATGTTTTGAACATGGCTACAATATCCTGCCCAACATTCTTTTTTAACTGATGAGATTGAAGTTTCAGTAATTCCCTTCATTTTTGTAAATTACAAGTCATCCATAACATTTCTGTCCCTAACTAGCTTCTTGATTTTACTCCATGCTAGTTTCATTGCATTTAAATCACATATATAAGGAGGAAATCTGACAACTGTGTGTGTCCAAAACTAGCGAGTTTCTGATTTATTCTAAATGCCTTTTCCTTCGGCTTATTCATCTCTATGAGCGTGTACAGATCAACTTTGTGCATGTTCTCATTGCACTCTACTCCATTGTTTTTAAGCCACAATAACATGTCGTTTTTATGGAATATTTGAGGGAGCTTTATTCAGCTCCACAGTATGGAAAGGTGCATTATCCATTA
This sequence comes from Dryococelus australis, assembly GCA_029891345.1. Taxonomy (NCBI): domain Eukaryota; kingdom Metazoa; phylum Arthropoda; class Insecta; order Phasmatodea; family Phasmatidae; genus Dryococelus; species Dryococelus australis. The sequence continues at coordinate 189,620,530 of CM057009.1, forward strand.
CAAAAAACCGAATAAGATGGGAGGTTAGGTAGTAATTTCTCATCAATCCTTTTTTCAAAGTTGGCATGGTTCATCTGGCCATGGTAGTCTCAAGTGTCATTTCCGGTGCTATACAGAAGTAGTGCATTATGAAGGAATCCATCCCGACTACCTGCTTGCAACAAAATTAGACTTCTTCCTGTACTTAAATTTGCTTGCACTCCAAATTCTTCGTTGTGCCGCCAACACTTGGAAAACGTCAAATTACTATCAACCCAACTTTCATCAAGGTAAACTATTTTCTGTCAACTTCACGGTAGTGTCTTTATCTTACGTATGTAGTCATTACGCCATGTCACGATGTTGGTTCTTTCAATGAGTATTTTTCTCTTTGAATTACACTTTCTCCACTTAAATCCCATATTTCTTACTAAGCGGTGAAGTGTTCTTGCTCCCCATAGAAAATCTATCTAATTTTTAATGATTGGCAACAGTTTTGGATTTGTTGGAACATTCTTCTCGCACACATAGAAATTATGGATAGTGTTTCTAATAACACAATTATAGAAATCATCCGTTTTTTTGCTTCATCACACTTCTCTATTGCAGTATTTATGATTTTGTGTCCGTCACTGTAAATTATTTTCCTCTTTTTACTTGAAACCATGGCTGGAATTATAAATTAACCTATAAAATTCGTTAAATTTTCTAAAGAAAAAATATGCACAATTATGCAAGCACAATTTGCTAATGTTTAGATGGGTCACTGACAGATCTCACTTTTCGACAAAACCTTGGAAATGTCATAACACAGGGCCGATGTGTGCGTGCATGACTTTACTACTGTCTGTTGACAGGTAAACGACTGCTACTTAGACTGGGTTTCCCAGGAATTCTCCAGTTTCACCCCAGCCCCAACTCTCCCTCTGCCAGGGCTGCTCGTTTCTGTCACATAGTGGAAGCGCGTTAGAAAGAAGCAATGTGGGGCAACCAATGGGGCAGCTTAACAAACTAAGCACACACATAATTAATAAGCAAAATTCACACCAAACTACCAAATCCAAAAAACTACATAATAATTATTTAGACAGTGCGGCCCAAAAAATGATGGAAAACCTCTAAGAATCTACAGCATGCTACAGCATGCCCTTAATGTTACATTAGCTCTTCAATTACACCAAACCATGAAAATCTATTTGCCCAAAATGTTTATTGTGCAGAATTCCATCACTCACCATTTACTAGCAGCCAACACCTTCCGACTGTAAGAATTAACACTGTAAACTTCATTACTGATCATTATTTAAACGCCGAGCCCTTTGCGTAGTACACTCTCCTATTGCAACTCCAGTTGATGGCCGAGAGGCAGCTGAGCAGGCCCACCTCAGGCAGGCTGAGAGGGCGTCGATTCAGGAGCGGCTGTGCAAATGTGAATAAAACATGAAATTAAAAATTGGGGCGCACATGTAGGAGTGATGGGGGTGGGCATAGGGGCAATGGTAGAAGAAGCGTTTATGGCCCATCTGAAATACATATCCTTGAACAAGGTGGAAGTAAAGTATCTCATGTTATCGGTCAGAATTTCCGCGGGAGCAATGAACAACTTCCACACTTGATCGCAAAGAATCTTAACAATGTTGGATGCCTTCATGTTGCCGAGAAGGAGCAATATTATAAATTTAGAAAAGGTGTCCAGAACAATTAAAATTCAATTGTTGTCCTTCTTCGAATGAGTCAGAGGACCAAAAATATCCTAACTGTCTCCCATGGTATCTCAGGGAGCTGGACTACGGCTTGTCCAACGTTGGTCTGACGAGCCTGTTTGCACCGTTGACAAGAGTCGCAGGTGCGCACAAAATCAGCCACCTCACTCTTAAGAGTGGGCCAAACAAAATACAGTAGAACTCTGTTATAACATTTTTTAGGGGACCAGTAAAATAAAATGTTATATGCAGGAAAATTTGATAAACAGGAAACAGTAGGTATTACACCTGCAGGAACATATCAAGCAAAACAAAATTCTAAAGTAATAATTTTTGTATGTAAGTAGCTAGTCAAGTTCTTCAACTTCTTCATCTGAATCATTTGATGCAAAAATATCAGTGATCTTAATCCCATGGACCATAGCATCATGTATCACAGTGACATGCTTTCTGGATGTTTGTTTACTCATCTACACTAGGTTATATTAGTAATTTTCAGGACCAACTCCTGAAAATTACATATCCTTAATATTTCAGGTATAAACAGTTTTCTTATCTGTTTTCAGGCTACTGCATTGTTAATGTCTGAAATTTCATTTGAGATACAGCAAGCAATACTGTTTTTATAAGCAGGAAATAAAAATTTGAATATTGTTGTATGCAGGAAATTAAACCATTAATCCTTATGGAGAAATGGTGGGACTATGAAATAATGGTGTTATATGCAGGAAAATGTTATATGTGGGAACGTTATAACAGGGTTCTACTGTAGTTGAAAATTTTCTGAAGTGTTCGACTGATACCTTGGTGACCCCCATTCACAGAGTCGTGGAAGTAGGCAATCACCATCGGCCATAGAGACACAGGAACAACAATCTTTCGGGCTCGACCACTTTTGCCCATATACTACAAAATATCCTTGTCTATAACATTAGCCAGAGGAACACCTGCCCTCAGATCCTTCATGATCTGTGTACAGAAGGGGTCATCCTCTGCCACCTGTTTCAATTTGATGAAAAATTCCGGAAAACCCTGTATAAGGACCAGCGAAGTAGAAGGTGTGTCATGCTGTTCAACCTCAAACTCGTTGGGGTCGTACAGCCATGATAATACATTGGTCACCTGATTTTCAGTGCCCCGAATGTAGTGCACGATAAACCGGAAGTGTGATAACTTCAAAAGCCACCGACCAAGCTTTCCTAACTGCTGGAGGTGACTTAGCACCCAACTGAGGGCCTGATTGTCTGTGTATAAATCACATTTATTATGTTCAATCTAGGAAGCAAATTTTTCTAAGCCAAAAATATAAACAATGGTTTCCTTTCCGTAAATGCCTAAACGACGTTTCGCCTCTGACAAACCCCGACTGGCAAAGGCAACAGGTGTCAAACCCTTTTCTGTTTTCTGACTCAGTACAGATCCTAAAACTAAAGATGAAGCATTGACTTGGACGATAAAGCGCTCTGAGAAATTAGGCATATGTAAGGCTGGAGGAGAGGCTAATTTTCCCTTTAGATTGACGAAGGCTAACTCTTGTTCAGGTCCCCAATTAAATTCTACTACCTTTCCTTTCAGCGTGTTCAAGGGGACTGAAATCTCTGAATACCGGTCAATAAAGCGGGCATAATACCCTATGTTGCCTAGAAATTTTTGGACAACTTTTAGGTTGTGGGGACACGGAAACTCCAATATAGGCGCTACCCTCTCCATATCATGAGCAAGTGGCTTTTAGTTAGTAGATAACCAAAATACTTTACCTTGTTTGACCTTAATGTGACCTTGTCGTGGTTGTTGACTGTAAGACCGACTTTTTAAAAGCACTTGCCTCAAATGGGAGAGATGGGATTCCCAATCCTCACTATACATGGCAATGTCATTAATATAGTTAAAAAGAAATTTACATTTAAATTCAGACTATACATGAGTGAGAACATGTGACTCAACCTGACTGCCAAAGTTAGACCCCATGAATATCTGCGTGAAGTCATATTGATTCCAGAGAGTGCTGAAGGCAGTATATTTTCTAAAAGATGGATCCAAAAGACATTGATGAAAGCTGTTACTAAGGTCAAGGATGAAAAAAACATGTGCCTTGCCTAGGTGTTGGAGGACATTATCGATTGTTGTGATATTTTTTATTTACTAATGAATGGTTGACCACAAGTCTATACTCATCCACTATCCCTTTTCTGAACGAGAAAACCCGGAGAGCAGTAATCCAACGTGGAGTGTACAATCACTCCTGCCTCCAAAATCCGATAAATTATTTCCCAGAAGGTCTATAACTTCAGGGGAGAGCACCGAAAATAACGGTCCTGCACAGGTATGTCGTCAGTCCGGAGTACTTATATGGCAGCACATCGCATTTGCCAATACAGGGCGTGATCATATCCGAAAACTTGGTTCTATGGAGTTCAAGGTCATGTTTAAATTCAGCCTCACTGACGTTATTTTGCACAGAAAAGATGGAAGAAACCAGGACGTCGTTGACGCATAATCCTACTAGTATATTTGGCATAAACCAAACGAGAAAAAAATTGTTAAGTTCACAACCGCCCTCGTTTTACCAAGAAATTCAAGGCCCAAAATAAATTTTTGGGAGAGGCCGTGGACCATCCGGAATTGAAAAGTCCACGCGAATCTCCCAATTTTGAAGTGTAAATACACAACAATGTCTGACTTGATGACATCACCATTGGCGGTACACATGCGCTTTTCGGAAACACAACAAACACAGCCCGTGGATAAAACTTTAGATTGAAGAAGTTTGTTCAAATAACTCTCGCTAATAACACAGAAGGTGGCCCCAGTGTCAATCAATGTGGGGTAATTGTTACCATAACACATAACCGTAACATAGCAATTACATGGACAACGTGGGACATTTTGTTTACAACAACTGGCAGGCCCACGCACCCTGCCAGTCACATGCAGTTTCCCGAACATGTCCAACCTCGCCGTGATGGAAATGTCTTTCGTTCAAACTAAGCGTTTCAGAAACACAGTTTGCTGCAACGTGCCTGGTTTGAGCACAATTAGTGCAGCACACAAGTGACCCATGGGATTCAATGGGTTTTAAAGATATAACAATTCAGACGTGGTTCTCTGTGCTTCATCGCGACAAACTACACGAGGAGGGGGAAAATTTGCCCTGATACTGAACGCACGCTGTGAGCTGACTCTGCACCTCAGCCGCGAAATGCCTAAGTTTGGAAAAGTTTTTAGGTGGTGTTACCAGAACACAACAAGATATCACATTGGGGCTAAGTCTGCCTCAGATAAAGAATTACACAAGGCTTCATGAAAGGCCTTTGAAATTGAAAAACAAAGTCTCTCTCGCACTGCCGTCACACGCAATCGGGGAAAAGTGCTTGTAAAACAGACTGTTTAAAGCCCAAAAATGAACCTCACAAAATATGCAGTAACTCTTTGCATAAGAGTTGCAACACAAAACCCATGACCTTGGTAGACAAGGCCCTTAACACTTCTACTTTTCAAGCACAAGTTCATACCAATCAATTTGCGTACAGCATTAAAAATATACAGGATTTGGACAGGTTCGAGGGAAGTTAAAGGTTTGATTCTATCCATAGATGAGATTAATAATTTGGAAATGGGAAAGACCAGTGACATAAAATGACTCACCCCCATCATCAGCTGCTTGGGAACCGTCTGTGGAACCACGACATTCGTGTTCTACACCCTCAACCGTTGGACTGCCATGTGTTGCATTTGAACGATGGAGATACCACCATCCACTTCGAGATCCAGGTCAAGTAACAGCCCCTCAAGTTCATCATGTTTTAAATAGTAAACAAAAGATACATGTTGAGCCATGACGACGTCTCAGTCACCTAATACATACATGAAAAAAGAACACAAAAAATTCGCAATTAGCAGAGTTGAAGCAGGTTTTGTACCAACAGGCACAATTGACAAAGAATTTGATTACAATTATAAACACAATTCCATTTCATAGCATATTTTATTGACAGCACCTTTGTACAAATGTAAAATACATAAAACAATTAGCTAGTAAAGTGTAAACTCACCGTGCATAAAAAGACATTAAACCTTTCCAAAATCTCATTAAAAATATTGGAAACTCACTCTGATAGATTTAATTAACCTGCGGCATTTCGCCAATAAAACAACAGCCTAATCCAATTAGCTTACAGTAGGACATCTCAATAAAATATACGCTCGAAAAATAACATGAGCTGCCTCCCGGCTGAGCGTAAAATGACATAATTGACTTACTGAAAAAAAAATTAATCATTCTGAGATCAAACCAAATTCTTATTAAAAGCACGGCAATGGCAATGTATATTTCTGAACACACACTAAATATTTCCCAAGGGCTTGGCAAAAAAACCTTGACATTCAAATGACTCAACTAAAGCGTGCTCTTATTCCATTAGGAATAATTAATATTTCAATGTAAGCACTCTTCTCACAAGAAATAATTAAAATCCCTAAGGCATGCCTGCACTATTTAACATGCTATAACATTACAGGTATATTTCACTGTGCACGCCAAACATTATTACATACGTACGTATCGCTGTGAACATCACTCAGCAAAGGACGCGTACAATAAAATGAACATACTAAAAACTATTACAATTCTTGTAAGCCACAAGGCATCCTAATAACGGCCCATTAAAGCTATACCGTCCTAAAAATTAACGTTTACTGAACACATTTAAAAAAGACGCAATCGCGTGAGTAGTGGAAGCGCATTTGAATGAAGCAATGTGGGGCAACCAATGTGGGGCTTACACTAAGCACACACATAATTAATAAGCAAAATTCACACGAAGCTACCAAAGCCAAAAAACTACGTAGTAATAATTTAGACAGTGCTGCCCAAAAAATGACAGCAACCTTTAAGAATATACAGCACGCCCTCAATGTTACTTTAGCACCTTACTTACGTCAAACCATGAAAAACTATTTGCCAAAAAAGGTTTATTACGCAGAATTCCACCACTCACCATTTACTAGCAGTCAACACCTTCCACCTGTAAGAATTAACACTATAATCTTCATTACTGACAATTGTTTAAGCACCGAGCCCATTGTGTAGTACACTCTCCGATTGCAACCCAAGTTGATGGCCGAGAGACAGCAAAGCAGGCCCACCCCAGGCAGGCAGTGAGGGTTTCGATTCAGGAGCGGCTGTACAAATGTGAAAAAGACATTAAATTAAAAATTGGGGTGCACTTGTAGGAGGGGTGGCGGGGTAGGGGGAATGGTAGGAGAAAGGAATGGGAACCAAGCCTTCAGCGAGGTAAGGAAACGCACGCTGTGATGGCGAGACACACTATCTAGATGGCAGGATTCTCAAATACTATTGCAAGAAGTAATGTAACACTTTCCCTAAAATTGCTTCCACAAAATTTTTTTATATTCCCTCTATTAGCGCCATGCAAAACACATTCAAACGGTTTATTTACATCTTTGTTTATCCATCATAGATAAAAACCACAAATTCATAAACTTGCTGAAATTAATTTTTGAATTGTGTATGAGATGTTCAATGGTAATTTAGTACACACGCGAACAGTACATTGTGTGCCTGAAACGCACTTCAAAGCAAGATGGCGATCTGTGAATATTTATCCCTTTAAAAGCACAAGTGGTAAAACTGTGACTGCTGTATCCACAGCAAATCTAGGTGTTCTTAATCTGTGACTTTTATTCTATGGTGATTTACTACGGTAAAGGTCAACTTTAACTTGTATCTAGCGGATGTCTGGTAAATAAATATTTCTGCTGTCTTTATTTAAATTTCAACATAACATCTGACCTACTATTTCTTTTATTTTATGAATTTTTTATTTGTGGAAAGTAATGGAGAATGTAAAAGTGCGAAAACAATTTCAATTTCAGATAAACTAAAAATAAAATTCAAGTTTGACAAGCATGTGTATACACGTGTTTATCTTGTCTTCTTGAGTAATTTTTTTATTTCGTTTATATTAGTAGTAGATCATGCTTTATTTATTTTGACAAAATCTGACATAATTTTTATGTGCGAGTTGATGACCAACCTTTTTTATTTCATTTACATTGGCTATGTTAGTGGATGAAGTTAAGTCAGAATTAGGCATAATTTTTTGTGCGTGGGTAACGATTGATGTTATACAGTATTTGTAATTGTATTTTAAATCTTTCATAACAGGAAAGTGTTCACTGCAGGAGATACATGAAATGAGGTATGAAAAGTGTAAATAAAGGGTTTCGCTGTATCTAGATTGAAACAAGTGGGACTGAATGGGCGAGTGATACAGACTTGAGTTTAAACACAGCAACTGTCAGATATCAAATACATAATTTTAATAGTAATTCTGTAGGTGTTAGAAAACTGTTTATAAAGACTGGTTTTAAATGTCTTATGTTAATTTCTGCAAGGTAACATATGGTTATTTTAATATTAGTTGTAAATTGTTAGTGATATCCATTATACATCAGATATTAAGTCCATAGTATCTTTTTGTGGATTGTTTTTAAAAAAATTAGAAAATTGTTATTACCTCATTTACTTAATTAAGACCCCTTAAAGTACTTGGCTGTCCCATGAGACTTTGCTAGATTGTAACACTAGTTTCAGATTTGGGGTGGAGAGCATTTTTTTATACTAATGGTCATGTAAATAAGATTATACGGTAGGATATTAATTAGTAGTATAAACTTATAGCAATAATAATAATTGCCACAGTAGGATGCAAAAATTAGTAGATTGTGTGAATGCTAATTGGGAAAATGGTGGCGCAATGGACTAGTGATGTTAATATTGGGGAAAATATTGATATTAGTTATAATGGTAGCCATTTAATTGAATAGACATTTATTAATTCAACAGTATTTTTTTGTAGTGATTGTAAATAAATTAGGAAATTGTTATTATGTTATTTAGTTAAGATCTCCATCCATAAAAGGACCTGGCTAAGCCCACTAACTTTCATAAATTGTAACCATACCATTGCTCTACATGGCCTGTGAAGCATCTGTATTGTATTACATGAAATTATTATTTTAAAACAAATAACAAGTTTTAACTCAGTGTTTTTGGCAAAGCTAGACTACTGTGAATTTAATAATGGATTATTAGGCCTAAATGAGGTCTTGCAGAAGTTGAAAAGCAGTTTTGTATCAAAACAATCTACATGAACTATTCACATATGACAATGATACATTTCACATGTGATATATTAACCCTAATTACTAAACTTGTAATGACTGGCAATGTGCTGTCTGTCAGTGGTGCTGGGTGACTGTGCTGCTGTATAGTGCAGCCATGCAACAAAAGTATACTCCATGCCAGCTCCATGGCACATGCTCATTGTAATGCATAGCTAGTCATGAATGAAACACTGTGCTATGATAAAATTGAGTTGATACACTATTACAACTCAGCAACATGTGCCTGTGTTAGTGGGCCAACACAAGAAAGTTTAGTGAGTTGTCAATCAATAGTTATTATGAGTTTTAAAGAAGATATATACATGTAAATTAAATTTTAAATAGACAGATAAACAGCCATGTAAATAGTGTTAATGAGGATGTAAATAGCAAAATAGACAGTGTTAGTGAAACAGTGGACACAAAAATACACAGTTTTTAGTGAAAATGCAGACCAGAAGATAGAAGGCATTAGTGAGATGCTGAATAATAAAATACAGTATGCACAAGAAAAATGAACAGAAAGTGCAAAAATGGACAGCATAAATTAAAGGATGGATAGTGGAAATGAGAGAGTGGAAAGTGCTTAGCAGGAAATAAACCACAAAGTAAGCATCCTCAAGAAAGAACAGCAGGAATTCCTATAGCGGCAGGGAAAAAGACGCACTGCAACTATGAAGCAGGGATTTACCAACACCAAGCCAGTGAACAAGAGCAGTGACAAGAAGTTGAAGGTCACAGCCAATACAGCTGCCATAGAAGAGGCCTTGCATGGAGCATACTGCAGCCCTTGCCAGAATGACATTGACTAAGAGTACTCCACACTGGTGTATTCCTTGTAGCTGTATTTTGGTGGTTGATACCTGTGACAGTCTCATCATACCCAATTATGAAGCCACACGTAGCAACCAGGGGAACCAATGTAGGAGTTATGGCAGGACAACATGCGGCTGTCCCACTTGTCTTTGGAGAGGTGCCCTGAGGAAGCACACATCATCATTGCAGTCAAATTCTGTATGGATGTGCCCTGGCCCGAGCGTTGGCTTTTGAATCAGCAAAGCAGGAGTTGACACCATGGCATGCAGGGCAGGTAGCTACACTGTGCAATGATGATGTAGATTGCATTATGGATGTGTTCAAGACGTTGGAGTTCACTATGACAGACATCACTGCCAGAGTTTGTGCTACAGACTTTTGCTTTTGCCCAGCTAAGCATTGGGAATGTTGGGAGTGTGGCTGAACAGGACATTTGAGAGCCCATTGCCCCAAAGGAACTGCAGGGCCTCAACAGTCAACAGTGAATACTGCTAAGAGCTTGTTGATGAAGTTGGAGTCGGCAGTGGGGGAACTTGTGAACGCCATAGAGGCAACGACACCTGTCCCTCATCGACAGTATTGCAGATAATGTTGGAACTGTGGAAAGGCAGGACACTTATGAGCCCAGTATCTAGGGATGCCACTTGATACCAATCATTAGAAAAGGAAGAAAGATTGCTACATAGTGGTAAGAACAAGGATGCTTGAACCGGACCTCCTAAGAAGTTGCCCCATAGTTAATGCAGAAAAGATGATGAGAGAAGTCCAGTTAAGAGATGTAGTTTTACACACATGTCTTCAGGGGAAGGAAGACAACCAAGGAGCAGGAGAGGGATGTATAGCAATGTATACTGGTGTCAAAAGGAATGCTCAATATGACCCGAGAGTTTTAAGTGATACATTCGGGGAAGGACAGTTATTGTGGCTGTATGCCAGGAAACACGTTGGGGGCTACACATCATTGTGTCAATTATGTTAGGAAGGCCTTTACCAAATTTTAAAGTAAATTATATGTCATTCTATGTTCACTAGCTGTACTCCCTGGAATAAAAGTCTTAAGGTTGTCCACATTGACTGACTGGCACCCTACGAAGGTCCAGATGTTCGAGAATGTGTTTGGGACAACAGACTTGAGGGGACAGTGTTATGTGTGGACTCCTGCATCAGGTACGTGCATCAAGTCCCAGCACACGGGGGTGGGGTGGGTCACCTCGGTCCACCTCACTGCCACCCCCCTCCAGATGTACGCAGATGCTGCTACATTGTCAGGCAGGCAGGGAGAATATTGGACAGCTGACCTGGTCTGACATCAGCACTCCTTGCCCCTTCTTCCAATGGAGGAATGGGCGGCTGCACACTACTTCACAAACTTTTTGGCCATCACATCTCTTGGCATAACATGGTGTGTGAAAATAGTTTTGTGGTAAGGTGCACACACTATAAATACTTCTGCAGCAGGAAGGTTGGTAGTCTGATAGCTATCTGACAAAGTGCAGCAAATGGTGAAAGAGATTGAGCCATCTGAGAAGAGATGTGGCGGTAGATGAGGGTGTCAGAGTCTGCAGTGGATAAGTGTGTCCTCGAAAAAAACCCGCCGCCCATCGAGAATGCTGTGGGGGATGAAGTATCCAACAAGGAGGAGTTTGTGGCTGTGTACAAGTGTAATCAGTGCACTCAAGAATGTTCTGTACAGGAAAGACTGGTGATATATTTATATTGAAAGAAGGTAGGACTGAATGGTCAATTGATACAAACTTCATTGTAAATACTGAAACTGTCACATAAAAAGTATATAATTTTAATTATTAATATCAAAAGTTATCAAAAACTTTTTATAAAGACTGATTTCAGTTTTCTGTAATCATTTCTGCAAGGTGATGGACAGTGATGTAAATATTGGTTGTAATGAGTACCAGCAAGCAATTATTGTCAAAATAATAAGTTTAAAGATTTTAAAAAATATTTTTATAAATGAATTAGAAAATTTTTATTAATTTTTTTATTTAATTATGACCTCCATCCCTTAAATAACCTGGCTATGCCTAGAGGCTTTGGAAAACAGTAACACTATATTCACCTTCAACTCTTTTTGTTTTTCATACCGTACTTTTCAATATTTGGAGGGAAAAAACTTGTCCACAATAATATTTGCTTTTATGCTTTTAGAACTTCCAATTTTTTTTTTATGTGTAGGGTTTGACCAAAATACCCTTTGTATACACTGAGATTAAGGATTGTTCTGTGGTAAATGTCAACAACTGACATAAGAAACAAAAGGCATGGCTTTCTTTGTAAGAAAAGGTAAGGGGAAAGGGCACATTTGCAAAACAACATTGAAGTTGAAGTACTTTGCTGCTATAACTGCATATAGTGGCCTTCGTATCTGAGACAGGATATGTTAGGCTACTCAGTGTGAAATGATTTGTTTTTTGAATGAAGAGTGGGAATTGTGACTGCTGTTCAGTGAATTTATAATTTTAGAATTATATTTCTTCCTTACATTTTACAATTATTATTTATAGGGTAACAAGTGTCCCATAAGTAACAAGGAAATTTCCACAGAGTTTTTAAAAAATTTGGAAACAAAAGTGGTGAGTATTTAACTGTTTCATCAGTCTTATTGCATGGCAAGTAGGCTAGGAAACCACAAATTCAAATAGTAAGAATTTCTCAGATTTTATTTTCTTTCAGCGATAAAATTAATTTTTGTTTCCATATTCATTATTAGCTGGCATTTTTTAAAAATAAATAGACATTTTCTTTCTCCTAAGTTTATTAGCTAGTAATATAATTACATAATCAAATTTCATTATTATGACCACCTGCTAGAAGTGCCATCTGTCGCACATAGCCCATGACGTATGGCCCATGACGTGGGCTGGTGAAGCGGGTACATAATGCTACAGACAGACTGGCTGCACATAGTGCGCTTCCTGCTGTCTTGGGGTAAGGGAAGCAATTTAATCAAGTTGCAAAAAGGGATGATCATTGGCTTTCGGGCCAAGGGAGGCCGCATTTCAGAAACAGCAATGTTTGTGAACTGTTCACGTGCCTCTGTGATAAAGGTGCAGCTTGAGTGGACGAATGGCACCATTGGGAATAACAGTCTTGGAAACTGTGGAGTTCCATGCACCGTTGATGTCCAAGGTGAATGTTGACTACGAAGGTGCGTGAAGGCCAACTGACAGGCTACAGTGGAACATCTCACTGTCCAAATGAACCAGGAGGAATCCAGACACATGTCTACCACAACAGTTCAGCGAACCCTTCTGCAAATGAGACTCCAGAGTAGACCAAGGGTGACTGCACCCATGCTAATACAGGTGCATTGACAAAAATTACTGGAACTTGCATGACAGTATGGCGACTGGACTGCTGCTGATTGGCGATGGGTAGCCTTCTCCGATGAGTCACAGTTTCAACTGCATAGAATGGATGGACATCAGCGTGTCTGGCGAGAAACGTTGGAGAACTGACACCTTTCATCCATTGCTGGACAAACACAAGGTGGTGGGGGCAGTGTTATGTACTAGGTCCCGTCATCCATGTGAAAGGCACTCTTGATTAACTTGGTTATGAATCCATTCTTGGTGATTACGTCCACCCATACATGATGACTGTGTTTCTTTGGGAGGATAAGATCTTTCAGCATGATACTGCACCTTGCCACATGACTAGAAGTGTCCGCACATGGCTTAAAGAGCACAATCAATAATTAAAAGTTCTTCTCTGGTCCCCAAACAGCCCCAATCTGAATCCAATTGAACATTTGTGGGACCACCTTGATCGTCATGTTCGTATTCTGTCTCCTCCGCCAAGCATCCATTAACAGTTGTGGGACACACTGCAGATAGCATGGCTCCAGATACCCGTGGAAACCTATCAGTACCTGACTGAGTCACTGCCAGCTCGTCTAGCTACTACCCGTGTTGCGAAGGGCAGTTACTCTGGATACTAGTAGGTGGTCATAATAATGTGATTCGAGTGTGTTTGTACCGTAACACCAAGTAATGGTTTAAAATTCAGGATATGACAAAGTCACTTATCAGTAACAAGAAATATGTAATGCATTTGCTTAGTTTTGGTGCTATAGTACTGTGCTACGTGCAAAAATGAAATAAACCACCAGCTCTCACTGTTAAGATAGTAGACACCATTCTCTTGTGTGAAAATTATGAGGTATTGAGAAGGTAGTTTTCTTCTAAATAAAACTTAATATCATCATGAAATACAAGAATAATTAAAGAGCCTTAAATGATTATAATAAACCAAATAAAATTAATTAACATTTGATTTTTTAAATTTTTCAGAACATTATCATGTTTATCATTTAGTTCAAGTAAAAGTAAAGTGGATGCTTGCCTGTCTTAAAATACTGATGCCATTGGTTTGGTCCACAAGAGAGTCCAATCTGTAACTGACAAATTTTCACACCTACAATTGTATTCATTAATTTTTTTTTTCAAGCAGACTTCCAAGGGATTCTAAGCTCAACTCACACATAAATCTTATACATATTGTAACTCACCAATGCCTACACAGATATATGCTCTTTATCACTATGAAGGTCCCAACTATAAACAGTTTAAATGTGTGCATTTTAAGTGTGGGAAATATATTTTTTGTTGTTCAGTTCCCTGCACACATAGTATGAAAATTCTCAAATGATGTGTGTTTGCTTAGGGCTAGCATTCCCATTTAAAATGTTATTGCTAGCAATAATTTGCAGAATGCAATAATTCCATATTAACTTATAGCTAAATCTGTAATTATTTTGAACTAGATTTTCCACTTACATTATTGTAATAAACAGGTGAAAGCCTTGTTTTCGTAATATAGGAAGGATTTTAGTTATGGGTCTGCACATTCCGAATGAAAGAGCCGTCATGTTGTTAAAAGTTAAACATGCTTACTTCATGTTCATAATTAGAATGAAAAATTACTGTACAAAGTTTTAGTGTAAGTGGTTTAAATATAATTTTCTGTGAAGCATAGTTGTCAAAAAAATAATAAAAGCACTGTAAATCAAATTATTTAACTGGAACTGCACATCTGCCAAATGCGGATTTTCTGCAGTTTTTTTTCCCCCCACCGTACTATTAGCTTGTTGTATTTCCGTGAATATAATTCATATTTTCTTTCTTTTTCTCTGTTATACAAAATGTAATATGGTGCACATTTAATTTTAGACATAATTGTTGCAGAAAACTGGTGGGCTAAATTTACTTTGTTTTATATTACTGTTGAGTGTAGAGAGTTATATTTTGACAGAACTGCAGCTGCCATTTCATTGTTAAGACTCTAAAAACAAATTTTCTGACTTGTATAGTTCCCTTCATTTTTCAGAATTTCCAGGGTGCCAATGGCCATGTACTATGTTCACACTTGTAAATGATAATGTACAGGAACGGTGAACTGTGTTTGTGTTTATTGTCTTGAAAACAAACATTGGTTCTCTGTCTGGCATAGTTTTTACATTTTAGTTTTTATTAGGTAGTCATTTCCACTGTCCTACAGTGTGTTGTGGGTAAACAATGGTATTAAATTTATGTAAAATATGAGATGTATCAAATTTTCAAATAGGAGAAATTGTTGTTGCAAATTTCACTGGAGTAAATAATACTTTCATTCCTTTGATATATCCCAGTCAGCTGTCTCCAAGATTAATTGGCTTACTGAGAGCTTCATTGATGGTGTCTTTAAAGTTTTGTAATGAACCTTTAAAAAATTACCCCATATGTAACATTCTTGCTTGTTTTTTAAGTACACATTATATTGTGAGTAATTAATGCTATTTATATTAAACTATTATATTTTTGGTTAAATTGCAGTTCTATTTTGTGTAACTACCTATAAATTAAATTATTTATTTTGATGAGCGCACTTCCTCTTCGGACTAAGGTGAAGATGTTAGGGCGCTGACCACCCTCTCTAACACGTCAGAGAAGAGGGGAATCAAACCCCATAGTGAGGTGGAACAAGATAGTTTCCCACTCAGGGAGTTCTATCCGCCTCACTACTACGGTTGCCAAAATTCGGGATGCCAGTTGTCCCATGATGAATGTGGTGAGCACTGATTAAGCGATTGCAGGGGTGGATGCGGATGACCTGACTATTGAGGCTGGGTTGATATGCGTAGGCCTGGTTGGACAGTGTGTGGGTACGTAATCAGTCGATGATGCCACGATGCTGGGTTTAGGAGCTACGTTTGCCGGGAGTCGAACCCATACAGTTTCTCCAGAGGTCAATTTAATAGTACAAAAATTGGTGCCGGACTCGAATAAGCTTACCCAAAGCCAACCTTACAATAGTACTAGGATGAACTATTGATCAGGGACTACCTGAGTGGGAGTCACACGGGCTACCGGGGATGATGACCTACTCTGACATTGCTGATCTCCCTCGGGGTCATATTCTGTACAGCATACTCCTAGCAGGTGATTGAACCATGACTCTTGCGTGGGCGGAAGTATAGGTGAGTCTGGTCGTGGAGATAAAGCAATTTCCATGGACTGTGGTTCTACTGTAGTGGGTAGTGCATTTGTGGCATTTGCATTAAGTGCTCTTTCTAACGCACAATGCTCTCAGCATCGTCAATGACATTGTAAGCCACCTTTCTTATTGGTTGTTTGATTTGGCTTCTCCTGTGATCCGTTCTGCGTACGTACAGCCCTAGGGGTGTGGCTTCTGCCAGCAAACCCAATGCCCTGACATGCAAACAACAATATGGTATTAGGATTTCACTGGAGGTTACTGCAGGAACACCGGAAACCCAGTAGTTTCGACGTGTCGTTTTAAGACTAATGTATTCTTCAAGCTCACTTCTCCTGTTGAGTTCAGTGTGCCGCACAACTAAACTCCAGTGAAATTTAATTTACAGATCTTACTAAGCACTGCGTAAAATTACCAGAGTACAAATTATCAAGTGACACAGGAACAACAGCACAAAATAATGGTAAACTGAGACATTAGGTTCCGCGTAATTTTTATTAGGCCAAACAGAAGAAAAGCAGAATGTTCTGGCTAAATTAATTACAAAAAGAATATAAAATTAGCTAGGTGAAAATATAATAGCTAAACTCTCTGTACCGAGAAAATCAGGAGAAGGCAAGCCTGGGGAAAAATATTAATTACCTAATTAATAGGCAAAAATTCTACGGTAAGCAATTTACAGAGTATCTGGGATTTTTCCAGAATCGCCATGACCTGCTACCGTGGAAGTGATGGGAAGTTGACTGAGGTAAAGGGTTGTGGGCGCAGAAAGTGGATTACCTCTGGAGATAGATGCTGCCCTAATGGTCAGCCGGGGCAGTAGTGGATGAGACTTAACCAAGCTGCTGGAAGTTGCAGTCTTCGCAGTCTGCAGATGTGGGCTGAAGACTTGTGCAGACTTCTCGAGACTGAGCAATGTTCCAACCTCAAGGTTGAGTCTTATTGCAGGCTGGGAGAAGAGAGAGAGAGAGTTCTGCAGACCCAGGAGAGTTTGCGAACCTCTTTGGTCGGTGAGCCCAGCGTCTCTGTTGGACCCTGCTACTGGATTTCTTATATACTGAAAATCTTCAGTTCAGCAGTTCTTCGCAGTGTGGGGGGAGGGGGGGTAGTGTAGCCTTTCAACACAAGGGTAGGTTATATCAACATAGCGGGAGTGCCGTGCCGCTCATTTCTTATCGCCGTGCTGGAAGACGACTTCAAATTAAAACACCTCGTCCAGAGGCTGGCGGGTTGTGACGTCACAAGGCCACAAGGGTGCTGCCATCTCAGGGGTTTCTTAGAATGTCTCCTGTGGCTAAGCGAAGGATAGTGGATTCTCAAAATTATTTAATTTATTCACGAAGGTGGCTCTTGCTTGTGGGATTCCGGACAGGCAATGCATCTTGTATTTAAAAGTATTAATTGCAGTTACGTATTTGGCTGTCCAGCTTGTGGAGTCTCCTTGCTCGATACATTTAAAGTATTATTGCCACTGTTATTATGACTTGTCCCGAGCTCTGCCTGCTCTTGGATGGGGTGAAGTCGCTCGTAGAGTGCTCATCTGCACAGCACAGCATATTGGCATTCAGCAATCGGCCACCCCCTGAAGTGATGTAGACCCATCCTGATGGATACACTACTTACTTCAGGTGTGGGAGGTGGTTGCCTCAATCATAGACTGTCTGTTGTAATTTGTAATTCTAGACTAGAACCACTTCTGAGCGTCCGTTGTCTGGGCTGGAGTTGTTGGCAAAGTTCAACGTGCCCACTCTGGATCACATAATATCTGGTTATTATCAGCGGCTCACGGTCGTTCTCTTTCCTCCTCTTCGCTCTCTCCCTCACTCTCAGTTGCATAGTGGGCAGAGGGTTGTTGCGTGGTGCCATCTACTTCTTAGTGGAGTTCTAGTCATCTCGTCACATTTCTTCGCTCGTGTTTCTTACCAAGTGTGGAAGAGCTTGGGAAAGGAGCTAGCGGGAACAAGCCATTTGTTTCATTGAACCTAGGCCTTCCTAGCTTGAGGGCAGTTTACCTACCAAGTAAAAGAAGGAAAACGCTTTAAACATCGTGTTGTATGAAGGTGGTTGCACAAAAAAAATATTTTGAAGTTACTACGTTATTTACTTCTGCCCACGAGAAATAAAAGGTATAGCTAACGGATGCAGTATTTACTTGAGGGTAAGTTTACTGTAGTCTCTACAGGACGAAGTTAACTGGTCTATTATTACAGCTAGCGCTGTCACACTGTAACTGATTTACATGTTGACATTTGTAAGTTTTAAAAAAGATAATCTTGTACCACCTACATTAATTCCGTGTTGCTTTCCTACAAGCAAAGGCACAGGCATAAGAAGGTACCCTTTCAAAAATCATTCATGACAATACAAGACACTCAAAGAACAAGTAATTGCATACTATTTGCTTGAGCCTTGAAGTTATTTAGGTACGCATAAATTGCACATGGAAAGAAATCTTATAATTAGGTTGCAGCCATTGGCTATACAAGAACATTCTTAAAAGTTCACATAATCACAAGGTCAACGCTTCTAAGTTACACATTGGAATAATTTTTCTTAACATGGGTTAACACAAGTTAAATCTGTGTATGTTTTAGGACATGATTCCCTTGTATAGTGGGATGGATTAAGTGATTACATCGTTTGCTTAAAGTTCCTTATTCTTACAAGCTAAGTTACAGAGTATATGCCCGTATTTATTTCTGTGCTGTGATAGGGGGTTTATGCAACAGGTAGGCGTGTGTGTCCTCATTACGTTACATAAAGATTACACTCAGCTGCATGAACTTGGCACGGGGTTGTGTAACTCTGTTGGCGCTCGGCCTAAATTACCTTGCAACATAGAAGGTGTTTTCACTAACATAAAAAGTTACTTTATGTACTTATAAGGGTGAACTGTTGCTCTCAACAATTAAGAGGGGTTACATAGTACACTTGATATAAGTCACATTTCGTACGTAAGTGGAAGTTTACTATCCGTGGTTCAACTAGCCTAACCTACAAATTTATAAAATACTTATTTTATATTTCCCTTTTGTGGTTTTAGACAGGATTATAAGAAATTATTCTTACTAGCTAACATTATTTGAGTACATGGGTGGGAGGTTTTCTTCGCTACCTCAAATTCACTGAGGCTAGACTACAGTATTTTCAACATCCTCCTATTGAGGTTATGGTGGATTACAAAATTATTACTTCGCTACACGTAGGCCTAACAGGTAAGGTCATGAGTTGATTTATATACAATACAATAACATTTCGGGGTATGCGTAATTATCTCTGTAAATCTACGCATGTGGCAGCTGTATTGGCTGGGGGATGAGAATAGTTATCTTGTGGTTTGTGGCATAAGGGGTATCTGACTCATCTAGAGTAGATAGGTTACGTCTGTCATACTGACAGTGGTACACATTACACAGGCTAGAGATTTGACATCTCGGGTAACACAATACTCCATCTCACAAAATCTAACCTAACACAGGGTTTACGCTTCAATGCAATTTTCAACTCACACTAAACATCTAGAGATTACATGGGGTTTTCCTCT
Organism: Dryococelus australis; assembly: GCA_029891345.1. Classification (NCBI taxonomy): domain Eukaryota; kingdom Metazoa; phylum Arthropoda; class Insecta; order Phasmatodea; family Phasmatidae; genus Dryococelus; species Dryococelus australis. Next base: position 189,640,252 of record CM057009.1, read on the forward strand.
CAAGGAAAATTACTACGCCTACCATTTATACATTAGTGATTAAATATTTTCAGTGTCAGTGCTAATCATCTAACCTTACAAAACAGAGTTATGTTTTCTGTTACATGCGGGTTTCACCGTAGTGAAAAATAATTATGTTTGAGACGTAACAAGAAAAACAAGAGGGGTTTTACGAAGTATGTGACCTTTACAGAAATTACACATTGAATTTCACAAGCTTCACAAGGTGCAGGGTTGGTAACATTTTACGTTAATGACAATTTTGACACTTAGGAAATTTTATAATTTTACGAAGGTTGGGAATTTCCTGGGTGGCAGTTACGGTGTGCTCACAAGCTTTTGCCTCATGCTCGTATATAAATTACAGGGAGTTTGGTAAACAATGTCACCCAGTCGCATTGTGAGAAATGGAGAGTGTTTCGTCGTGGATATGTTCATGGGCCTGCTGATAGGCTTCGATTTCACATTCACACTTCCTAACAGTGCTCACAGAGTTCATTGGCTTTACGTTAAACATGTTGTACTAATATTTTAAATAGCAATAACAACAAAAATTTCACTTTCTCGTTAATGCATATATTATGTGAACCCTAAGGGGGATTTACGGGGCAATTACAAACATCAATTTTCCAGTCTGCTTAGGGGTTTGAAGCTATGTTAATTTTTCCGGTTGCAAACAAAACTTTCTTGTTTAGCAAACTAGGGGCCAAGTGCAAAATTTAAACTTTGTGTTTACTAGTGTCCATTGATAGGAGGTTGACTATGCTAAGTGGAACACTCTTATTATTGTGTAGGACCTCTGTTCCTATCAATGCGATTATGCTTTTGAATTCTCAACCTTAAAAGCAAAAAGTTACAAGATTACAGGGTACACAAAATAAAACTTTCTCTTGGGTGGTGACGCAGGTACTTCTCGTAGCACTGCCTAATCCTAACTGGCTAGGATTTGTATGGTGCACATTGACTCCTAGCCATCCCTACTAAATAGCTGCGAGTTCTTGTACTCTTGTCTGCCTTAAGATTCAGGCATTTCTATCAGCAATCACTCCCTACTAAGCTATATACTTGTGGTTACATGAAGGATGCACAATAGTCTAAATACTGGCATCAGCCAGGTATTCACTCTGATGTCGGTGCTGTTGGAGGGCACTGTCGCTTGGTGATGCGGTGCTTCATCAGCCGCCCTCATTTGTGTGGTGCTGCCGCAGGGGCAGCAAAACAGCGGAAGGTAGTAGGCGCCCTAAATGGCTCTTCTCTGTAGCGCCCGGTGACGTGACACGTGCGCCTGGCACACTGGCGTGGGGGCACTCATGACATGGGCCTGGTGATTGTAGACAGCATGGGTCTAGCATCCTGGGTGCTGGCGGAATCTGTTGTACTGGGAACTGCTGAGCTGCTGGGCACATCTGCTTCATGTACCATGGCTGTACTGTAGGTGATCTACTTCACTGTGAGCCCTTGTGGCAGCAGGCTGTTGTAATTTTACAGCAGTGGCGCAGGTGAGTGGTGCACGATACTGACTGACACTATCCGCTCCCGACAGTGGAGGGAATTTGTGGTCACTTGCGGTTACTGCTCTCGTGGTTTGCATGTCACATTTCTCATAATCTCCAGCCTGGTCCGTTGAGCTGCGGGGGCCGGTTACCAAGTTGACTGGTGGTTCCACGGATGTTTCCGAGGACTGCGATAGACTTTTCTCCTCAGCTCGTCCACTTTCTCCATTCTTGCCTGGAAAGGGGAAGAATGGTAGGGTAGCAGTGCGTGTGTCCTATTGTCCCTATCCTGGAGGGGCTCCACCGTTTCAGGGGGAGGGGTTGCCGGGACAGATCCTTGCGGGAGTGGGTATTCTTCTGCGTCCAGGTCATCGTCCGGGGTAAGCGCTTCTTCAGCTGCAGAGAAGAAGGCCGGGGAGACTCGCGCAGCATGTGCAGTCGACGTCTGTGTAGATTCCTAGCGCTTGACAGCCAGAGAAGTGGAAAGAAGGGTGAAAAGGGGGGTACGCAGTCTAATCGTTGTTCTCTCGGTGGAGGTAGAAGGGGGATATCCCTTCACTAATGGCACTCTCATGGTTCGGTGGTTGGGAGAAAGACAATCTGCGGGATCGTGCCACACTGGCTCGGGTTGGACACAAGGTGGTGTCCAGCGGTATTTGAATTGTGAATTAATGCTAGAGCTACTTTAAATATGGGTCCTAGAAGGGAAGAATTTCCTATGGAGAACATCCGGGGGTGCGGGTGATAGAACTGGGGAGGGGGGCTTTTGATCCTCCCCAAGTCCTGTGAGGGTGACCTACTGTTGCGAGGAGGGGGATGCTTCTTCCGCCTCGGGGGTGTCCGGGGTTTGATTATTGTAGGGGGTTCTGTATTGGTTTGGGGCCCATTCAGGCCATAAACGGCCTTGGGTTTGTGGTTTCACGCGAGTTAGGGCATACGCAGACCTGGCAGAGGCTTAAAGGCTTTCCTTCTTTCGAGTTACAGTTCCTCTCCGTGCTACTGTTCCCATGAAGGGGGCCACGTGACTCGGGGTTATGTGGCTGTGCATTGGGAGGTTGGGGAAGCGAGCTGCATGCCTCTTGGGGTTGCTACCTATTGCAATCCGTGTTGTAATGCCAGTCTAGGCAGTACCAGCAACGTGGCAAGGGGGCAGCGTTAGTTGGTAAGGTCGCGTCACACCCTGCAGGTGGTCTGGGGAAGGAGGCTGGGCCATTAGCCTTGGTGCGTGCCATCTGTTCTCTCACCTCCATCTCCCTTGCCCTGTCTACCAGCTCCTCGACTGTCTGGGGCCGGGATGTGACTAATAGATTTTGCAGCGAGGAGAGAAGGGTGCAGGTGATACTTGTGTGATGGAAGTCTCAATCGCACAAAGTGCTGTGGACGATGTACAGTCCCTGCTCTTCACACTCGGGCCCTTGGCATACCTTTATGTCTCCTAGTTGACAAGAAAAGCACCGGTATTCTAGTCCGCTAGTGAAACGAGGTGTATCCTCTCAGCCGATAAACCCTGTGACCATAACTACATAGGATTGTGTTCAAGCTGATGCCTGTGACTTTTGGCATGGGGCAAGGGGCGTTACTTACCCCGGCGGCATCAACCTCGGCTAGAGTGCCATGTATCTCTATTTGACTCGCCTCTGAGTCTGACATGGTGGTAGTATGGATAACATGGGGTGTTTACTCAGACTCCCCAAAGTAGTGAGCGGACTCCTGTGCAAGGAGTGACTGAAAAAGTAAAACAAAATACAAACGGTGGGGGGGTGACTGGCTATATTTTCACCCTCAAGGCTTAGCTACTTAGGACGTTTGGCTCCAATGGGCTCCAATTGATGCGTGTGCATCCTCTTCGGACTAAGGGGATAGAGGTTAGGGTGCTGACCACCCTCTCTGTCACGTCTGAGAAGAGGGAAGTCAAACCCCAGATTGAAGTGGAACAAGATTAGTTTCCTGCCCAGGGAGTTCTATCTGCCTCACTACTATGGTTGCCAAAATTCGGGATGCCAGTTGTTCCGGAATGATTGTGGTTGCCAGGGTGTATGTGGATTACCTGGCTACCAAGGCTGGGTTGATACGCATATGCATGGTTGATGGCATGTGGGGACGTAATCGGTCAATGATGCCACGACGCGGGATTTAGGGGCTTACATGTGGTGGTAGACGAAACTGTACTGTCTTTCCAGAGGCCAATTTAATTGTATAAAAATTGGGAAGAGCTACCTTCTGCAGGTGCCGGATTCGAATAAGCTTACCCAAAGCCAACCTTACAATATTACTAGGAATAACAGGGGCTTGATTGGTCCCGATCAAGCCCCTGTTGTGGGAGTCACACGGGCTACCGGGATGACGACTTATCCTGACATTGCTGATCTCCCTTGGGGTCATATTCTGGGCAGCATACTCCTAACAGGTGATTGAACCATGACTCTTGCAAGGGGCGGAAGTATAGGTGAGTCTGGTCATGGAGATAAAGCAATTTCCATGGACTGTGGTTCTACTGTAGTGGGTAGTGCATTTGTGGCATTTGCAATAAGTGCTCTTTCTAACGCATGATGCTCTCTGCATCATCAATGACACTGTAAGCCACCTTTCTTATTGTACATTTGGCTTGTCCTGTGATCTGTTCTGCGTATGTACAGTCATAGGGGCATGGCTTCTGCAGGCAAACCCAATGCCCTAACGTACAAACAGCAGTTGGGTATTGGAACTTCACTAGAGGTTACTGCGGAACACTGGAAACTCAGAAGCTTCGGCGTGTTGTTTTCAGACTATTATTTTCTTCAAGCTTATATCTCCTGTTGAGTTTGGTGTGCCGCACAACTAAACTCCAGTGGAGTTTAATTTACAGATCTTACTAAGCACTGCGTAAAATTACCAGAGAACAAGTTACCAAGTGACACAAGAACTACAGTGAAAAATAACGGTAAACTTAGATGTTAGGTTTCATGTTATTTTTATAACGCCAAAAGGAAGAAAAATGGAAAGTCCCAGCTATACTAATTACAAAAAGAATCTAAAATTTGCCAGGTGCAAATATAATATCTAAACTCTCGGTACAGAATAAATCAGACGAAGGCGAGCCGGGGGGAAAATGTTAATTACCTAATTAATATGCAAAAATTATATGGTCAGCAATTTACAGAGTAACAGGAATCTTTCCAGAATTGCGACGACATGCTACCGTGGGAGTCAAGGGAAGTTGACTGAGGTAAACGGTTGTGGGTGCAGGAAGTGGATAAATCTGGAGATAGATGCTGCCCTCACGGTCAGCCGGGCAGTGGTGGATGAGACTTAACCAAGCTGCTGGAAGTTGCAGTCTTCGCAGCCTGCGGATGTGGGCTGAAGACTTGTGCAGACTTTTCGAGGATGAGCAATGTTCCAAGCTCAGGACTGAGCCATGTTGCAGGCTGGGAGAGGAGAGAGAGTCTTCTATAGACCTGGGAGAGCTCACAAACCTCTTGGCCGGTGAGCCTGGCATCGCTGCTGGACCCTGCTACTGGACTTCCTTATATACTGAAAATCTTCGGTTCAGCAGTTCTTTGCAGTGCAAAAAAGGGGGGGGGGTGTAGCTTAGCCTTTCAACACAGGGGTAGGTTATTAGGTTATCAGCATAGCAGGATATTTTATCTCCCCACTTGGAGGCGACGACAAATTAAAACGCCTCGTCCTGAGGCTGGCGGGTTGTGACGTCACAAGGCCACAAAAGTGCTGCCATCTCGGGGGTTTGTTGGAACTTCTTCATTGGCTAAGCGAAGGGTAGTGGATTCTCAAAATTGTTTAATTTATTCATGGGGGTGGCACTTGCATACGGGATTCCAGACGAGCAATGTATATTGTAAATAAAAGTGTTAATTGTAGTTACGTATTTGGCTGTCCAGCTTGTGGAGTCTCCTAGCTCAATATGTTTTAAGTATTGTTGCTACTGTTATGACTTGCCTTGAGCTCTACCTGCTCTTGGATGGGGCAAAGTCGCCCGTAGAATGCGCATCTGCACAGCGAAGCATGTTGGCATGCATCAATTTCAAAGTCATATGATTTGATAACTTGAGAGATGTACTGTGATGACGTTGGTTAGTAAGAAAGAAATAGTTTAAGTGTAAAATTGTATTTAACTATGTTTTGGTATGCTACTTGTAAAGTAAATGTTCTGTACTAAAATACTGAATATTGGTGTAAACTTATTTTACTAGTTTTTAAGGGCACTTAAAAGTCCTTATTATCTTGCTTGGTCCTTTAATGTACTTATTTTTACAAGGCCTTTTAATAATCGCTATAACGATAGCAGCTCAATAAATTATCAGTTACTTGGCAGTGCAAAAAATTGTAAATATTAGCATTATTTCTCATAAATTAATGTAATATTTAACCATGTGTCCTAGTGGAAACGTCTTTGTTTGGAGAAATCAATTGCGGTAATTGCATTTGAATCAATTGTTGACAAGCGAGGTTTGAGAGTACAGAATGAGACATTGAGTTATAGTTGAGACTTTAAAATGGCATGTTTTTGTTGCCAACAGTTTGTTTGCTAACCAATTGATTTAAAATGGAATTGTGAACTATGATAGGTCACCAAAATTCGCAACCAAGACTTAAATGTGACATAATATGTAATGTGCGAGATACATTTTTTAAGATATGATACACAGAATATATTTTTTGCTATAAGCTCAAACGGCTGGCAATAACCTTGCATTTACGAACCCAAGTGAATGATATACAATCCTGCGTAAATAGGAAGTTTTCATTATCTGTGGCAAATAACTGTGATATTGACGAGGATGAAAATTGCGTGTCTTCATATAGGGATTTTATGCCGGCAAATACGTTTGAATTCATTCAAGGTAAGCCTATTTAAAGAATTAGAAACTTCTTTCTTTTGGCATGTGTCAATTACAGTCCAATTGTTTTAAATGTAGCCTATCTCTGTATAAAAATATATACTTAATTTTCCACAGTCCTGGACAGTTGTCGGAAAGAGTGGTAATTAAATTAGAGATTTAATTCCATAGACCTGCTGCTCACTGGAGCCTCTAGCAAATGAAATACAGCTGTTACAGAAGCCATTTGTGCCAATCCAAAAATTATTCAGAATTTAAAGGATAAAAACCGCAGCTGTAGTGAATGACACTAAACATTGTTCAGTTTACATTTACTTTTTTCTAGTGCTGTAAATTTGTAAACAAATAGTGAGCATCATCACTACTGAAAATTGAAGAAAATTATAGATTTTTTAAACAAAGTACTACTGATAGCTTTCGCAAATGGTTGGCACATCTGCAAACAAATTTTTTTTGTACCCAGGTAGTTTTTTGTGCTATTAACTATTGCAACTTTGCAGCAGACTCATTTGTAAGCGGAGCCATAGGAATGTTAGACATGCCAATTACTTGGTACAAATATTGGGCCTAGATTTCAGGATGTCATACCACATACCAAAATTTTTTTTGTACTTGTTTACGAAGATACCAAGATTATGACATCAGTTGTACTATGTAAAGCTTATATGTCACGGTAAAATGTTCCATACAAGCTCGAATGGGAGCTTCCACGAGAACTGCTACCCTAGGCTATAAGCAGGCAGGTATGAAGGGTTCTATGGAATAACCTGTCCAACAATACGTGCTGCCACACAAGTGGCAAGTATATTTTTAATGATTTGGTTTTAACTTATGCACAGAATCTAATCATTTTGTTGTGATAACTGGAACTTTTGTGTTAAAAAAAAAACAAATGGGTTTTTTAATTTACTATTTATTCTTGTTTAATGGTTTTTGTGCAGTTTTTCTAAATAAATAAATAAAATTATAACTATAGTCAATACCACATTTTTTCCACCACACACACTGATTGGCAAAAATTTCAAACCTTCCATCAAAAATTACACCTGACTAATTACGAAAACGTCCATGAAATGGCCCATGCAATAAACAGAAGCTAAATTTGAAGTTAAAATGGGGCAGGTCCAATTCTTAGTGATTCTATTCAAGTCCACTTAACAATGTATGCTGGCTTCCTTACATAGTTCCCCATGTAGTAGTTGAGTGAAGCAATTTTTTTTTTCAATGGTTTATTGCAAAATTTCTTCGCACAATTTTTCGTGTTCTGTTGAAGTTTCAATAATATTAGTTTCTTAATGTGACTATTATATTGCATGCCATTTTGCAGCACAAAGCGGTGTTAAAAACCCTGTTAAATTGTTGTGACCCAGAAAATATATAGAAAAAAATTGCTTGTCTCTACTTGTTGTGTGAATCTGACATGATGTGCCTGATTTCTTAAAGAAAGTATCGGGATTTTTATTAATGTAAAAGGATTCCGGAGTGGTTCTAAATAACACAGAGCAGTGAGAGCTAGTAGCTAGCAGCAAGCAGATGCAGGGTGATACTCTTTGTTCATGAAAATTGTAACTGTAGTTCCATCTGTAATAGGAATGTACAAATGTGTGATTTTACCATGTGATATTTGTCTTCGAACATGCCAGGGAAGTGCATCTTTAATATACTGTGGCTTGAAAAATAGTACAAAAATGATTTTCTTGCAATAAAGGCAAGCACAAGGCAAGATGTTAACAGTTTGTGGTAAAGCATTCAATACAGGCTGTATGGGAGAATCAGCAAAGTCCTTAGAAAAATTTTTAAAAAGTCCTTAGAAGTCCTTAAAAAGTCATTTTTTTCTGCCCTGAGGGAGTACGAACCATGATTGAGTATGCAAAAATATTGTACATACGTAGTTAGTTTCCTGTGATTTTTTTCACATGGGAAGAAACAAATAGGTCTATAAGCATAGCATGGTAAAGCATAATATAATATTAACTTTTGTTTTTGTTGAATGTATAGTCATTCAGATTTATTTAGTTATCAAGTAGCTGGTGAAGTATGGTTATATGTTTTATAATTTCTCCTTACTATACAAGTAAGGTGTTTTAATTTGTGATCTGTAATTAAAATATGATTTTAACATTAAAATAGTTATCATAAATATGTGTTCAAATATAATGGCAGTGCAGTTTAGATTAGCAAGTGTATATCACATATCCAAATGTATTTCAACATGTGTTATGCCAGTAGGATGAAATGATTTACAAATTTTATATTTAAGTTTCATGTTGAACTAAAAAACTGACATGTTTTTCATTTTGTGAATGTTTTACTTCACTTGAGGTGAGCGTACTAGATACTACGGAAATACACATGCCAAGCTTAGCCTGGCTACTTGTTGGATGCTACTTGTTATGTGAAGTGGTCACCAGCCTAAGATGTTCGGTAGTGTATAAATTGCAGAAAATCATCCCCCTGTATTGTCTCTCACCATACTCGTATTTTTCCCTAATAATTTTTTTTTTCACTATGCCGAGAGATGTAAGCAAAATTTTCCTTTGCACAACACACACTAATCCACCCATTACAAAAAAAAAATATGTTCTATATCTATGAATTTCAGTTGCTTAAAATGCAATACTTTGCATGCTTTGCTTTCTGTTAACTAGCAGCCATCTCTTCCTGGGTTGTCTTCTCCACCCAATCCACTGACCCTTTTTTCTCACCCCCTGTCACGACTAAGTGCCTAGGCCAGCAACTGTTCCACAAACCAGAATGAAAACTACTTACATCAAAGAAACAGTATCTCAAATTCTACATTGTTTGACATTTATTTCTATCATGCTCTCTAAATAATACACGCGCACTTTACAAATGTATTGTTATAAAGATTATTTACAAGAGACTGTTAAACATTTACAATTTTCCATGGAAAATTTTTCTTGTGAGAAAGAATACTATGGTGATTTCTATTATTACATGTAATGGTTAAGTATATTTAATGTACTATGACATAACCATTCACTATACCTGATTTTAGAGAATGCTTCTTATACAAGAATGATTTTGCCATTAATATGATGTAAATGCTATTGCCTAATTTATACACCATTTTTGCTAGAAGGTTAACAAAATTTTCCTTGGATTAAATGTGGTTACTGTGAGTTGCATAGTGCCCCTGAAATGCTGGAATGACCACTTGACCCCTTAAGGAAAAGTCCTTTGCAAAGATCATGAACTTCAAAAAAAATTATTAAATGTGTTTCATTGTAATCCTTAAGCCTGTAACACACAGTTCTAATGGATTAATCTCCAAATCTAGGGAGATCAGCTGGTCTTCGAATTTCATAATGTGCCCTTTCTTTTCCCACTGACATTTATGATAGGACATGGTCTTTATTATCAATGCCTGCATATGTGAATAAATATAGTGGATTGGAGAGGTATGTGCAGCTCTTAAATATGAGGTCTTGAGAGCTGGCGAGTGTGAAATGAGATGAATATGGAGCAATTCTGGAATGCAATGGCAGAGGAAACAGTAGATCTCTGAGAAAACCCACCGACCAGTGGCATTACCCGGCACAATTCCCACATAGGAAAAGCCAGGAACGACCCACCGGGAAGCAAACCTGGTTTGTCTTTGTGGGAGGCCAACACTCTAACCACTTCACCACTGCTGCCCCTCTGTAAATTTCATATACTCTCACAGTTATGCCCTGAACTTTTAAAATAAATTCTTTTGCAGGCAATTGTTAATATTTTCATGAACTTGTGGATAAATTTGTTACGTTTTTATATGCTCTAAATTTAAACTTTCAGATTTTAAGTTTAAAATATTAGGATTCTTTTTATTTATTTTATTTCTAATAATGACATTTTAGGAAATTTTGGAATTCTGGCATTTATTGATTTTTTTAACTTTTGTTATATGAACTGGTTGTGAACTGTCATTGTATAAACTACTGTATGTAGTCATGTAACCGATTTGAAATTGTTTAAAATGTATATAATATATTATAATGTATACTTAAACTGTGAAGTTTCCTTAGGTGGTGATACACACGTTATTAAAAGTCTTAAGATTTTTACTTTTTTAGTAATTTAAGATATGTCAGTTATTTCATATTATTACTCGACTAAGTTTATTATTAAAAAAAAAAAATCTTTTTTGGCAAATCTCTATAACTATGTAAATAACCCTAATCATAGATATTAAAAAACTATGGATTCTACATAAGTAAGCAAGTAACTGTACTATCCAATACTTATATTAATCATTATTCTTTCAATACTATCATTCCTGTACATGTTATCATTATTGCCATTTCTTCATTATCATTTTAGTAGATAATCACATGTAATAATTTGTTCAACTGTTAATAATACTGCATATTTTTTAATAACAAGAAAATTATTATATAAGTTAAGTAAAAGATTATACACACACCTTGATTAAAGTTAATTTATTCAAACTTTAATTTTTATATACTTGCAAGATTAGTGCTACCTACCTTATTCTCCTGACATCTTCTTACCATCCTTCTTCAATAAGAAGACATATTATCAGTAATGCTCAATACACAACAATTACACACATACTAGCATCATTGTTCTATAGTACCTTGTTTGTTTCTAGATTAATTATATGAATTATTTACTAATACACATTGTTATTTGTACACAAAAATCATCATACTAGCATATTCATTATTAATAAACATAATTATGATCATTATACTATTTTGATGGTCTGAGAGTTCTAACATATGCAGATGGTATGATAGACTCATTAATATTGTATAGGTATATTGGTTATTGGATTAAAATCATACTGTACCTCTGCAGGTGTATCTTCACTATTGCTCAATTCCATCCTCTATTTGTTTCCCCTCGTAAAACCATGAAATTCATTGGTAAGGGACTTCTCAGCATATCCATATTTTCTGTTCACATTGTCATACTAAGTGAGAAGTTAATTTGTGATACTCCTACTTTACAATGTACACTACTTCTTGAGTTACTTTTTCTAGGCAAAGTATATCTGCAGTACACTCAAAAAATTTCTCACATGGAACTTTAATGACATGAGAGCATGGCTGACAAGGTGATCTGAAAATTACTACAGTCACCACTTCTGGGATGTCTGAACAGTAAAATTCTTAAAACAGTTTTCGTGAATTTTTTTCTTTTTAATGCTGTTCTAGTGTTGGTGAAAGAAAATGCTTTCTTACAAGCACATTATTCACGTCCTGTGTACCTAAGAAAATTTGTATATTATTTTCACACTTGTGTACAATGACAAGATAATTGACCAATTCTGTGGACTCTTCAACTTTGGCAATAATGTTTTCTTTGACCATCCTATCAAGCTCCTTCTTCAGGATTACCCTAATGGTAGTGGAACCTTATGTGAAGCATAAATCATAGGTTTGACACCCTTTATTAATACCATGTTATGTATACCCAGCAGCCTCCTATATACCTGTAAAATGATACTTGAGAAATAACTGCATGAGTTTGGGATTATGAACCTGTGTTTAAACTGAGTTGACTGTCTTTTTATCATAATATGAGCATAATGCAGGTAGGAAAGCCTAGAATTGGAGATTTTTGTTTTCAACCACATATAACTCCCTAACTTCCCCATCATATGCACATGTGAGGTGACACTAGCCTAGATAATGCATGCTTTTTTCTAGTAGTAAATTAATCTGTCATTTGAGTTCAACAAAGTTTTGTGAATTATGTTAAACCTCTCAGTTTCCTTAATATTCATATATCCAACTTAAATTTAGCAAAAGAGAACTTATCAAATTTGGTACTCTTTTCCATCTCACACTCACCCTGTGAGACAGAACTAAAAAATCCTCTTGGTCTCAACTGACTGTTATGGTGATCCCCAAGCACCAGAAGGTTCACTGCATTTCACTTCAGCATCAATCACATCCCCATGTGATGAAAACAAGCAAAAGGAAGAGGTTTTAAGCATTTTTTCTAGCAGTGACATACTCAGACAAAATGTTTACTACCATTACAGTAGTGACACTTATTACTGTATGCTAGATGCACCAGACATTCATGTTTTGTTCTACAGAAATCATTTTAATACAACCACTGATACTTGTTATTTATGTCTTTATGACCTATCTTCCAGTTTATGTGGATTAACCTGTTATTAATTGCTGTATGTGACCTTGTGCACTGTGGTAGCATTATTATGCCACATTTCTAAACAATTTTTGGTGATTCCAGCCTTGCTACAAACATCCATTGCTGGAACTAATATGAGGCCATGTTCTTTGAGCATAAGCTGATGCAAAGTATTATTCTGGATGCTGCAAGCAATGCAGTCTTCGATAAGGTTGTCTCTCATTGCAGCAAACTTACAAATTTCTGATTTTTTTTTTTTTTTTGAATAATTCTTTGATGGACACTTTCAATTTTTGGCCTTTCTGCTGTAAGCAAGTGTAGAAAATATGACACTTGTAAGATTACATCTGGGCTAAAAGTATGCATCACACTTGTATAAAACAGTTTTGCAAATCACACAGTTCACCTGTTGACAGCTGAAAATATTGATACATTTTTGGCATTATGGCCTGTCACGTTAATTGGGAACGTAACTTGTTGAGATGTTGAAAAATTCTCACTAGCTTCATGGTAAGACTTCAGTTACGTCTTCCACTGGACTTAGTTCCTTGCAATAGCACCGTTCCAACTTTTTTTTTTCAATAGGCTTTACAAATGTATCTGTTACTGCTGTACTCTCTGTAACATGTTAGGTAAGTAACAGATTATACACACATCTTAAACAAATTAATTTATTTGAACTTTCCAGCTTACTTTTTTGCAGTCTCCAATATATTTTCTTTTTATACCACCCTCACAATCAAAGCTTTTCTACCCTTCATGGTTGGTGCTAGCAATCGTACGCTCCTGCAAGAATTATGGTGAATAATGTGATTATTAATTTCATAATCACTGTTATTGTCATTGTTATAAAATAATACTTACCATCCTTAGAAATTTACTACATTATTGTTAGTAACATTGCATCAATATCGTGTTCAAACATTACGGAAATTAATTCAATCTTACATAGGCAAATTACATAACAGCTACCTTCTATATAAATAAAAAGCAAGGAATAATCTGTACTGGGCTCATGCTAGGTAACAAATATGTTTACATCTTACTTCTTAAATGTTGCAGGCTCACTACTTAATATAATTATAACTAACATAGCTATTTTCTACTAATTTTTTCATCTGAAAATAATTTATATATAATAATGCTAACAAATTGTACAGATATCTGGAAGATACAACAGTTTCTTGCCCCAGAAACATTTTCAGGCATTCATGAAATAACCAGTAAATTACTAAAATACTGTGATGACATAATTTGAAAACATTTCGAATTCATCACTGGTATCACTTTTTTCCCAGATTAAGTATTTATTTGGAAAAAAAATTCCAACTTTGCATGGCCACTGTCAAATAATTTGTCTTATTCCAATGTGCTTCTAAATCATTAAATATTAATGTACATTAGAGAAGATTATTGCTCTGCCTAAAGAAGTAAATTCTTAACCAATTTTTCAATATGGATTTAAAGCTGGAAAATACATAATTGAAACTATACTACTCACCTACCACCATGGTGAACCGGGTACCATTCCCAGATTTTCACATGTGGAGAACATGATGACTACTACCATTGGCAGGCAGGTTTTCTTGGGGTACCGTACTCGTGTTTCCCTCCACCCTTTCATTCCATCACTGCTCCATCCTTGTCTCATTTCACCCTTACTGGTGTGCAAGGCCTCACAGTTTTAGCACCATCAAAAAACTCTCAACTCACATGTATGTTTTCAAAACCCTAGACAACAAAGAGAATGTTGGACATTTATTCTGTGATTTAAATTCTTTGAATGTGTGAAAAAAAAAAAAAAAGTTAAATAAACTTAACAATTTTGATATTAAAGATTTGCCACTGAACTTGTGCACATCATGCGTATAAAATATGTATCAACAATTTCTGTACATATTAATGTGAATATGGTACATTCCACACCAACAAAAGCCTAAAATATAAATCTTATTAAAATCTTTGTCAAAGTATGCATAATACTGAAAAGGAAAGAGCATACACAGAATGTTCCAAACATACATATCCAAACTGCAGATGGGCCCAAGGCTGACAAAAATGATCAATACATACATATGTGGTCCAATTCTGAACCATTTAATAGTTACAAATATTTCTCACTTTTTTGGACCAAATCTACAGTACATTAAAAATGTCATGAAAGTGGCAAAAGTAATTGCCCCAGTGAAGTGATGTTTTGTATAAGGGGTAGCAAACTATTGTAGATACTTGACCAAAAAACATATTGATGTTCATTGTCATTACAGTAACATGAAAATAATTATGGTTTTCGAGAAGTTATGTCATGTCTGGATATTTGTCACAAGTATACACAGTTTGAAAAATAATAACATATGCATAACAAGCCTGCCACTGGAAAAATGGTCCTATTTTATACGCATAAGAAGTACTTAACCATAGTTGGTCTTGAACAGAATTTGATGTCAAAAAGGATTTAAAAATTGTTACTATCCAGATATTGCAGTAATTACAAACAAACTTTAAAGCAATGCTACACACATTTACCAAATTTTAATACTTTTTTTTTTTTTTTCATGTTGGGGGTTTGTGCAACGAAATATCAAAATATAAGAGAATTGGGGCACTAGCTGATGAAAGCTGATAATTCTATCAAATTAAATGTTAGTGTACTTTCCAATCATTAAAATGTTATACTTTTTATGAAGGTGTAAGTTGTATGTACAGAGACAGGAAGACATTTTAAACATATTTTATGAATACTTCAATAAATGAAATGAAGCAGATTACTTACATTTTATTTTTGTCCAATCTTTAGTATTTTAACATTAGGGAACTAAACTGAAGGAATGATGCTCCGTCTCACTCAGTAGTGTTGAATTTCAAGGTCAACCATCATGCGTAAGAGCTGGATACTTTCTATGTACGTAGTATTGCTCCATTTGTAAATATTAAAACTTCTGGATATTAACTATGTGTTCACCTTTTCAGTGTTGGAATCTGCTCATGACTGAATATAATTAGTACCCTGCTTATAATAAGGCATGTAATAAGGTAACATAGTTTTTCCAGTAGTGGGCACTAGTTATGCACAACATTATTATTTTTAAACTAATGTAAACTCTTGACAAATAACTGGACATGATATAAATTCAACAAAGCCATCATTATTTTTCACATTACTGTAATTACAATGATATGAATGATGTTTCATAATGTGACTTTACTAGTCACTTACCATTTGTAAACATGTAACTTTACTGGGACAGTTATTTTTGGCACAATTATAATGACATTCTTAGTGTAGTGTAGAGTAAGCTAGAAAAATAGGGGGAAAAAAATCTATAACTTTTCAACTATTCAGAATTTTATCACACACATATATATATATATATATATATATATATATATATATATATATATATATATATATATATATATATATATATATATATATATATATATATCTCTTTGATAATTAATCTTCATGCACAGCTAAGTCTTTCCAACACACAATGTCTCATATGTCTTAAATCAGTGTTGTTAAAATATACTACAGAAGTCTCAGGATGATTATGTGAAAAATGTAGGTAGCAAAATTCAATCAGATCACTACTAGCTTTTGCTGTTACACCTTTAAAGCCAAGGAAAACAAAATGAAATCAATACATAACCCTTTCGAAATGAACTGTTTTACTGAATTTTTAATCTTTATTGTCCAGTATCACCTCATCCTGGAATGTCTGTGTGGCATACTGGCAACATACAGTAGCCTCCCCATTTAACAACACAGTAATGGAACAGGATACAGA
Source organism: Dryococelus australis (assembly GCA_029891345.1). Lineage (NCBI taxonomy): Eukaryota > Metazoa > Arthropoda > Insecta > Phasmatodea > Phasmatidae > Dryococelus > Dryococelus australis. The sequence continues at coordinate 189,656,500 of CM057009.1, forward strand.
CATCCAACTGTTTACTCACAGCAAGTAATGCAGCAGTGGAATCTCCTGCACATATCACAGTCAGGACTCACTAAGGCATGCTTATCAAAGCTGCCTGAGTTAGGAAACTTATATGATTATTTCTTTAATAAAAGTGTGTTACTAAATTGGGTCTCTGCCATACTTTTAGTTTTGAAGTTTATATACAAATTTGTCATAATGCATGTGAATCAGTCTATTCTGCTCTGAGAGTGCTGTAAGATATTTTTAATAGTTAATGTTTTATTTGCTTCAATGACATTTTAGCTCAAAATATTTGGAGATGATGTATCAACAAGATCTGTCACCTAGGTGCTACACACATATTTGTGTCTCCCGGCATGCACAGGAACACTGGGAATTGCACCTTGCCATCATAGTCACTTTCTCACGTATATCCTGTGCATACTAGCGATGGATTTCCTCAATTTCATTTCACTGTAAACATTTTATGCCGAATTTGCATTCAGCGCCGTGTGGATATGAAATAGAGGCCAGTTATATGCATGGTCTTGTGTATACACATAGTGGGCACATTTCATATCCTTGTTGTTGATGCTGGTGGGCCAAGGCAGTACAGAACTGGCTGCAATCAATACTTCATGGTGCACTGCACACATAATAGGCTAGAAAAGGCAGGGAGTTGTCCCTTATCAAATGCCCCTCTCATGGAAAGCCATCTGCACACTTTGCAACCTGTTATGATGTTCTCCCCTACACACAGCAGGAGGTTGTAGAGGGGGGTGGGTCAGCTGTGATGTGGCCACAGGCGTTGGCGTGAGTTGGACAATGCCAGTAAATAGTGCTGAGGTTTCCTGCTACATTCAGTCACACTGGGGCGAGGTAGTGCGCAGCTGCATAATCGATATCCCTTGTGTGGCGAGCAGCTTTGCAGGTACAGTGGTGGCCTAGGTCAGAGGAGGGATAGAGGTAAAATGGTGAAAGTGAGTGGAGGGAACAGTGGAGTGGGGTAGATTGGTTGTGGGGGAATGAACAGAGCTATCAACAGACAAATGGTAGGATGGAATGTGCAGGCTGGCACTTTGGTGACTTGCAGTAGTAAGTTGCATTGTGTGCATGTGAACAGCTCTCCTGCCACAGTCAATCTCTCATTGGTGTAGAGGCAGTGTCCATATACATGTTTGATGCATGTATGGCACATGATGATGTGTCTACCCTCCCCTCCTTTACACATTGGTTTATGGCATTGTGTAGGCTGGTAAAATGGCCTCTTTAACACATCTCTGTAAACTGTTCCACCATCCTTCGAACTTTGTTCCACACCCTCTCCACTTTACACTGACAGCATTGGAAATTTTTATCCCAGGCAGTGGCTCACTCTGCCATTGTTATGCCTGTTCCATGATATGCTTGTGCACACATTTTGCATATAATGGTGGAGTGGCACACTGTTAATTTTGACAGGTGAAACTGTTGAAAAGTATTTTAGATTTACTGACGCCTGTTCCCAGTGAGTGATAACACTTTAAACTCTGGACATCTTATTACATTACTCACAGATGATGTAGGTTAACATTGTGTTTGCATTTTGGGCAGGTCTTACAGCTGCACTGGTAGCCTTGCATCCCCTTTTCATATTTGGAAACACAGTCCATGGAGACAGCACAGACACAGTCACAGGGCATCAGCATGCTGCTGTAGCTGGCAAATAATGATCTGGTTGTGGGGGGGAGATACAGTGGGGATGCGTAATCAGCTGGCAACACAAGTTTGATGGGCTAGCTTTTGGCAGAACTCCCCCCTTTTTAGCCAGTAAGAGGGATGAACCAGCCTGGTAATGGAGGGGTGGGATGCAGATGCAAAGGCTTTGTGCAACACACCTGCTTCTTCCTTGTTGCCTGCTGGAGACAAGGGAGGGTGGTGGTAGTGAAGAACTGGTTCACTTCACATAATGTTAATGAAACCCAAAGATGGCAGAGGGATGACGGGAATGTTTGCTGGTGATACTTGCTGCACGAGATAGATGACCTGTGGACATGACCAGCTCTCTCCACCCTAGTGGTGAGTGTGTCCATTTTGGTGCACTTTTTGTGTGCATAGCCATATCCTTCAGCATCTGCAGGCGTTGTTTCCTGATGTCTGTGGTAGTGTTGATGGGGTGGTGTTGAATTTTGAAGCTCTTTGTACTATCCTCTGTACTCTGCCCTTTGCAGGCCAACAATTGCTGGACAGTGCCGGGGGAAAATAGGAAATTTTTGGAATTTTGTACAGGTATTTGGATTGAAACTTGGGACTGACATTGCAGTATGCCACACAGAAGGGTGCTACATAACACACAGGGGATCTGGGGTTCAGGGAATATAGTCACTTTTTCCTTATTGTGGTTAATTCTGAATGGAAAGTGAGGTCAAGGTGTGGAATATTGGTGAAAAAAATTTGGAATTGTTCACCTAGCTGGGCACCAGCCACCATAATGGAGAAGTGGCACATGAGTCATTGGTGGCTCAGGGCATGTTGTAAACAGCTCAGACACATTATTCCCCCCGCTGTCCTCCATGCTGTTCTGCTATGATAAGGGAGCAGACACTTCTAAACCTTGATACACTTCACTCAGAGCAGACCTATTAGAGGCTCACCTGCATGCCTTAAGTATTGTGTTTTCTGAAAGAGTGAATTTACGAGGGCTCCTTCACCCCAACATGCCATGAGGCCAAATTCAGAAATTATGTGTGGGTGTTTGTACTCTGCCATATATTTCCCTGTAACGTTCTGCTACATAACTAATGTGGTTTGGTTGCTAGTGAAGGGGGGAGTACGCTGGATTTGATAGAAACCCTGGTTTATAGCTACAAATATATAAAATATATAAATAATATCTATAGGACACCAGCTCATCTATTCACAGGTGAGAACGTGGACTAATTCTCAGGGCAGTAGAAGGTCGACAGCCATGTGGCAGTCCCTTCACAAGCACACGTTAAACGAAATAAATTAAGAAAAGAGTTTAGATTGCACAGTTACGCAGTTCATACGCTTGATCACATGGTTCCTGGAGAGAGCCAGGTACTGAAGGTACTTAAGATGAGAACAAGAAAATTAAGACTCAGATCCTCTGAAAGATGTATATTGGCAGAACGAGATTACATTCAAAGCACAATAAACATTGACCCTCATCTGAAGTGGACATGGCATTTAGGCCTGCCATCGGCCAAAGCGGCATAAAGTACTGTTAAGCACATGGTGATCTTTAAGGTAATATAATCTCCGGGGCTGCGTGTCTGATGGAGATAAAAGTACAAGCGCGGAAGGAGCAAACCCAAGAAAATCAATCACCACCAGTAGAAAACTATTGCCATCCGACGAGCGTGAATATGGCACCATGAAGTCTAGGGCTATGGCTTTAATTGGACTTTTGGGCAGCCTCGGTTGTTGTTGGGTGCTTCCATCTGACCTACTTTTTTTTGTAAACATTGCATGCATGGCATTTATGCACATGTTCTCTCACCTGCCTTGTGAGGCCGGACCACAAATATGACAATACAATGTTACGCACTGTATGTGCTGCTCCCGGGTGACAGGACAGGCCATTGCTATGGGTGACATGAACAACAGTTGTGCGCGCCCCTGGCGGCACTTACAGGCACCAACAACCTCCTGACTGGCTGTTGTTATGTGTCTTGATATGGTTGTCAATCACTCTCCACCCTTCTAACACATCTTGTTCACACTGGGCATTTATATTTATATCCTTCACCTTTGTGGACATTTGTTGTTGTTTCAACACGTACATGTAGAGTTCATCTGCACACGTTTCTGCTAGCTGGTTTTATTGTGGTTGTATCACTGTGATTTGTTGTAGCACTACTGTAGTTTTTTGTTGTTTTCCGCAGGTAGGGCCATCTCCTACTCCTCTTTGTCTACCGCTATTTCCGTTTCATTCAGGGAACATGACAAGGCATCGGCTAGCAAGTTATCTTTGCCCGTCATGTGTTCGACAACAAAGTCAACATTTTGTAGCAACATTGATAATCTTGTAAGTTTGCTACGAACCTTGTACATTTTGTGCTGCCACAAAAAAGCAATGGTTATCTGTTCTGAGCATGAAATGCCTGTATTCCAGATTAACATGATACCGTTTTATGGCCCAGATGATAGCCAATCATTCACATTCATTTACATCTTAGTGCTTTTCAGTGTTGCCAAGTTTGGCACTGGAATAATCAGTGACTTACATTCCTGGCTGTCACTATACTGGAACAACACCACACTGATGGCTTCTTGGCTGGCGTCAGTCTGCAAATATAGGTGGTGTGTTGTGTCAATACGTGCGAGTGTGTGAGACTGTGAGAAATGGTACTTGACTTCCTCGAACGTATTCTACATTTTGGTACCCCTCTTGCACTTTTTAGTGGGCGAGAGCATTTCAGTGAGGGAAACTCTAACTACTGCGAAAGAATTTTCTCAAGTATTTCCACGTGGTAGGCACTGGATACTCTTGAATGATTTATTAATTGCTCCTGTGTGGAGCGTTTTCCTTCCCCGTCGACAAGGTGGCCGAGATATTTATTGCTTGTCTTCCTTATGCTACACTTGTGATTGGCACAGGTTAGGCCATCTATCGTTAGCCATTCCAAAACAATTGCTAGTTGTCGCAGGTGGTCATCCCATGTTTCTGATCACACAACCATATAATTTAAATAAGTCGTTGCGAAATTGCCAATTATTCCGTCAAGGACTTTTACCATTATGCTCTGAACAGTGGATGGGGTGCATTTAAGCCCAAAGTGCATGGATCAGAACTGGTATTGGCGGCTGCATGGTGCCGTGAAAGCCATTTTGTGCCTGTATTTCAGTTTTACTGGAATCTGCCAGAATCCAATTTTCAGGTTAAAAAAGGACATAATTTTAGCTTTGCCAAGGATGTTGGGGGCAGTGTACACACTGATAAATGGGGAGTGGGACACACTCAGTTATTTGATGTGTTGGCCTAAAATCAATACAAAACTGCCAAACTTCATATTTTTTTGGTGTTAAGGTGATAGCCGAATTGTACCTACTTTCTGACGGCTTGATTACTCAGTCCCTTATAATTTCTGTAATTTGGTGGTTGATGACGTTCAGGTGATATACATTGTAATCTGTATGAGATGTCCAGAGCGGATCATTGTGGATTGTTTTGATTTCGTGTTCGGCAATGGTTGTTCGTTTAAGCAGGTCAGACTGTGCATAAACGTCTTTTCTCTCGTTCAAGATGTTCTCAAAGGTTGCATGATATTCTACTGGAATGCCATGATCAAAGGCATCTAGAATTATGGGCTGTATTTAACCTCTACAAGTCTGTCTAGATTGTAAACAGTGCCTCTGACTTGCTTGCCGAAATGGATCCTATCTCTAGGAATTTTCACGATTACTTCATGATCAATAAGCCAAGGTACTCCAAAGATAAAGTCTTCACGAACTGAAGTGGGAACACACATTTCAATGTCCCTAATTTTTACGTTACGTTGAGTAACACCAATATCACTTGCCATTTAGTGTGGCGAGCTGAATGGTTGAGTTAATAGCCTACATGTCCAAAGACCTTACAAGTTCCACTCGAACAAAGATGTGAGATGGCTTGGTATTAATTAAGGTGACAGTGGTAAAACTTGCAACCCATACAGGTACCCTTAAAAGTTTATCAATGATATTACTCACTTGACCCAAGTAGGCTGCTGGTTGGTTGTTTACGTTTTCTGGGGGCATTGTTGATGGCATGCTGACAGCGTAGGAAGGCTCCTGTTGTGGTCCTACCCCATGGGTACATTTCCAGGAGCTGTTGTCACTGTTGGGACACACTCTGTGCCAGTGGTACTGTTCGTCACAGCATATGCGACACCGTGGGGCCTGGGGCTGAACCTCGGCATTGGCAGCGCTCAACAGCTGAGTAGACGTGGCCCTTAGACCACTGTTACCTAGCATGATAGCGGAGCGGTCTTCCTGCAGGTGACCAGCTGTGTGGGGGTGCTAGTGGTCACCTGGGCTGTTTAACCCTTGGTGCAGTGCGTTTAGTATTTTGTGGAACTGTCACTGTTTTTAGCATTACTTTTTGCAACTCAAGAGTCCAGAAAGCAGTTGTGCCTGGGTTTTGAGTCACGCGTAATGCTCATGGCGGCCCTGATAAATTGCTGGTATCCACTGTACACCATAGGATGCAGAACAGGCCTGTGCTCTGGAAACAGTGTTTCCACTATTGATTCCAGCACATCTTCAGGGGACAGGTGTTGGTAGTGGCGGTTGGCCAAGCTGATCTTATGGCTGATGAAAGCTCCCAGGTTCTCTTGTGGTCTCTGCTCCTCGGTAAACAGTGAGAGTTTTTTCTTGAGTTTTGTGTAAGTACTCGCATGTCGGGAGGTGAATTTCATTGTGAACTGAGTCCAGGTCATGTTGTATTCTGTAGCAGAGCGCCACCAGTTTCTTGCATCATCTGTCCGTAGTCCTTCTATGGCGTTTGGCCACTCTTCCACATCGACAACATAGCTTGCAAACGGCCAGTACACGCTGCCAAAAATGCCCTTGAGTCCTCGGCTGCCTGTCCAGAAAATGTAGGGAGTGTCTGGAAATGAGATGGGGTGTTGACAGCAGACTGTTCTAGATGCAGTTCTAACAACTCTTCTCGTGCATGTGGTTGTCTCTGCAGTGGGGTGGGTGGTGTGAGTGTTAGAGAGCTGCACCATGCTCCCATCTGTGGCGGCTGCGTGACATCACATGTTTTGTTTAAATCTACGTACGTGTTGTTGTGAACAAAGACTGGCACACACTCTTCACAGCGGATTGTTCCCTCGCAAAAACTGCTCCAATCACTGTCTGGCGCACACTTTGGATGGTATTTGTGGTTACACAGGTTGCACTTGACAACACATCCCTTTCCATGGCTCAGTCTGGCATTGCACTTACTTGTTGCATGCCCTTCTGATGGTAGGAACTCACTGGGTACTGTCATTTGTGCTGCTACAGGTTGGCTGGTCTGGTTGGAAGTGCAGTTCCTGCACCGAAATGTATTGTGTCATACAGATTGTCACTCTCCCGTTGACAGACAGGCAAAGTGTGCTCCTAGCTGGCACAGTTCACAGTGCACTGTGTTGTTGCTGGTGTCGTCACATATAGGGTGTGAACAGTGTGTTACCGTGTTTGTTGACGTAACTGTTAGAGCGAACAGCACACTTGTCTCTTGTGGTATGCTGTGGGAGATGTTGGCTTGTGGGTCGAATTTTGCAAACGGGTCCAGTGATACAGTCTTTCCACACGTTGCACATATTTCTTCTACGTCCCACATATTTGATGGAAATTCCATACCACTGTTTGCAGTTGTAACGGTTACAGAATTTTGTGAGCCCACAGGCACAAGGAACTCTCCGGGGTTGAAGCCGGTACACGTAGCCTGGAGGGGGGGGGTGCGGTGTCAGCGCACACTTGGACCAGACCACACATGCATGCCAGGCTGCAGGCACACAGAGATATCACGGGTAACTCCACGGTACACAATGATGTTATGAGTATCTCCAGCCCTTCGGACAAAGGGGGGTTGATACGTGCACAAGATGGCAGTTGCTTAATTGTTCCAGATGGTTTTCCGAAAAATGATTTTCCTACCACGTGCATTTTTTTTAGATGACACGTCTCTTCGCGCCACACAAGTTGCAGCACAATATAACATTAATTATTTGTCTTGAAAAGTTCGTAGCACTGATTGAAACTTGCCCCACATTGGGTGACATATAACATGATTTGGTTGCTAGCGAGGGGCGGAGTATGCTGCATGTGAGAAAAAACCTGGTTCATGACTAGAAATTTATAAAGATTTTAATAATATCTGTAGGGCACCAACTCATCTATCCATGGGTGAGCACATGGGCTCTAATTATTCTCAGGGCAGTAGTAGGTCGACAGCCACATGGCAGGCCCTTCACAAGCACACATTAAACAAAAGAAATTATGAAAATAGTTCAGATTGCTCAGTTACACAGTTCATACACGTGAGCACATGGTTCCTTGAAAGGGCCAGCTCCAGAAGGAACTTAAGTACGAGAGCAAGAAAATTAAGACTCGGATTCTCTGAAGATGTATATTGGCAGAACGAGATTACATTCAAAGCACATTAAACACTGACCCTTGTCTGAAATGGGCATGGCATTTAGGCCTGCCATCGGCCGAAGTGGCAACAAGTACTGTTAAGCACATGGTGAACATTAAGGTAATTCAATCTCCGGGGCTGCGAGTCTGATGGAGATAAGAGTACGAGCATGGGAGGAGCAAACACAAGGAAAAGTTTCCAGAATAGGCCTAATTAAAACTCACTATTGCAGCTAAATGACAGTACAAAAAGGTTGAAGGCTTCTGCGACGTGAAACACATATACTCTCGTTGGCCCACTGATCAAGACTGAAGGTGGTGGCTCATACATCCGGCTACCTTGTCAAAATCTCCTACCAGCATCGTGAGGGAAATTAGTAATAACTACATTTGGTAAAATGTACACAAGGAAACACTAGGAGATGACATATTTAGCACTGGAGGAATTAATGCAACAATTCTGACAAATATTCTTTGTTACTTTCAGTCCAGAGTTTATATATTCACTTTGTGTCTGAAAATGATAATAAAATAAACAATCAGGAATGGTGCGCAAGGCATGTATAAATCAATTAAAATATATAGTAAGACATTTAATACATGCACTGTTACTTAAAACCCTGTTATTATATTATGAACATTATTTAATATTACGTTAAAGAATGTTACTATGGGCACGTGGCATGGGGGACACCAGAACTGCCATTATATTTTACGTTACAAGTTAACACATTTCAAGAAATTGAAATATGCTCTTTTAAAACAAAACAAATATGACACAAGCAATAGAAAATTATATTATGAATTATGAGTGTTTAAATTTTGTATTCAGTATCAAAATGTAACCCATGTGCCTCTGCTCTCATAGGGTTATGCCTCGCTTAAGAGGACCAAAAGAGAGATAATACTTTCCCTTACGAATATTAGACTCTGCTTTTATGGGAACATATTAAATAACATTGTAAACACACTGGGCTGAGTTTACTCTTGGAACACTTGGTCCGGCGGGTCATGACCCAGTTCCATGATCCGTTTATGCGCGAATGACAGCGGTGACCTGTAAATGAGGTGCATGAATGTGTGTACCTGGTGCACAAGCAAAGCATCAGTGGGCTGTGTCCCAAGTGGGTCAGTGAGGGCAACGTCATAACATTGTTACATTTGCAAAATTATCCTTATATTATTAGATTAGGGATTCTTCCCTTCTAACAGGCTACACAGACATAAGTCCTCAATGCTATTTCCATGAAAAAGGGAAGGCATTCTCCAGGCACTGAAAGTAAATATAAGTTCCAGAATAATCAAGAAAGGTACACGTGAATTATCAGTTGCAAGAAGTGAAGTTGCCCAGAGTGATGCCTCACCGTGCCTTCCCCACACATTTGAAGTCTCAGGGATGGCTGGTGTTGGTGTGTAATGGTGTATAATAACAGGGTTGTGCAACAAATTTTTTTGGAACACTATTCTTTTATATTTTTAGAAAATACATGACACAAATACCCTAAATTATACAACCATAGTTAACAAGAAACTTATACACTTCTACACTTTCAAATTAAACTTATTGTGTTTGAGGAAATTAGAATTTACATAATATTTAACACACAATTTTAAATAAGAACAAACCTTCAAAAATATTAACTAATTTTAAATTACTGTTACAAGATGCCTGATGGACGTATGCAAGTTTGTGAAGAATGAAGGACTTAATAAAAGTAAAAGAACTATTTTTGATTTTTAATTTATTCACGCAGCTCTTAATTAACAATGCTATCTCCACTATTACACTTGTTATTCCCAGTGAGTGTAATATTTCAGGTCTATCTCAATTCTAATTAAAGTCCTTATCAATATCTCTATTTTGGTTACAGTCACTTAATTCACACTCATTATTTACACATTTTCAGTCTGTCTATTTCTATCATTGCAAATGTTTGTCACTCATGCATCCAGTTCAGAAGTTCTGCCCATCAGTCTCTCTCTCTACTGTACCAATGCTCACAGTCCACAGACTTAACTCCTGCTGGTCACTCTCACTGCCACTCAATGCTCCGCTGGCTCGTCACTTCACTGTTGACTCGAAGGCCCATTGTCGCTTAAGTAGTCTCACTGGCTCAATCTGAAAGGTTCCTTGCACACCAAATAATGCTGAGAGGTGCTAGAAAAATTACTAGAACATTCTTGAAAAGATAACCCTTGAAATACAATCCGCTGAAGGTCAGGAGCACACGAGTCCTGATAAGTTTATCTCACACATGCGGTGGCTCCCCTTTGTAAATTGCAGCATGTTTCTTGCATTACCACTTCATTCTTGGCACACTTTTTTGTTTGCTTGAGTGGGATGGGGCAAGGGGAGCGATACAGATCATAAACATGTAACACTGCCCCCTCCTCTAGTCTGTTCATCCTGAACTGACTCTACAACATCTGGACATTTGTTTTGTAGAGGTCCAGTCAGTTTATGTGGGCAACTTTGGCTTCAACCGATACCCTTTACAACAGATCCTAAAGACCACATCATTGATCTTCAGCATTTTGTAAGGGTGTTACCAACATTTCTGTAGCTTCGTGCAGTACCCTTTTTGTGTCTGTGGATTGTAAAGTTACAATAGTTTTCCTTCTTGAAATAACTAAACCTTACATTATCCTGTCATACAGTGTCTTCATCTTGTCACTATTTATTCTGAAATGCTGTAAGTCTAAATCTAAACTTTAGTGACAATAACGTATAACTTTCCTCAGCACTTAAAGCCTTTCTACAAAACATATTGTCTTCCTTTGTTACATCATAATTAGCGCTCACAATATTATAATATACCCTGTTTGATGAATAACACTTCTTGCAAGTTTATTCCTGTACATTTTGATTTATGTATTTTCCTAACCTAAAACACAGCTTCACGTCCATTATGGGTGAATTACTACTTTCCTTGAATCACTATTTTCCCTGTGTCCCTGATACTGGATGGATACTAGTTCTCAGAGCAAGATGGTACCATGTGCCTCTTCAAATGTCTGAAAACAAGAAGTAGTAAATTACAACCACAACACACCACAAGGGTGTATTGTCCCTGGTAAACAGCAATACTCAGGGAATGCTAATGCAGCAGCGGTCCGTAGAACTAGGGCCGCTACCATGGGGTTGGGGAAAGATTGTTATAAGTGAAAGTCCAGGACCAAGCTTATATCCTTTATTATACATTAAGCCATGTATACAATCTTAACATGCCCAAGTAGTCTAACATCTCCCATCATACCTAATAACTCCCTGTATAACCATATTTCATCTCCCAATTCCATTTTAATTCTTTTACAATTATATAACACAGGACTTGAATAAACTCTTGGAACAGAATTTTGACTTACAACAACTTCATGAATATGAATAGTCTTCAACAAATAATGTCTTTAGGATACAATAAAGACAAATATTTTATTACATGATCAGGCATGTTATGTGAGAAATAGTATCCAGTATCAGTGACACAAGTAAATAATTTATTTAAGGACAATATTGATTCATCCATACGGGATGCAAAGCTGTGTTGTTAAGTTAGGAGAATACATAAACCAAAATGCACAGGAATATATTTGCAAGAAGTAGTTATTCATCAAACAGTGTATATCGTAATATTGTGAGCATTAATTATGATGTAACAAAGGAGGACAATACGTATTGTAGAAAGGCTCTAAGTGTTGAGGAAATTTATATTTTATTGTCATCAATGTTAAGATTTTAACTACAAGGTATGATAGCTAAAGTTGGTAGTGGGATGTTAGAGTTTTGCTTCTTTCACAAACATCATAACATGCCTGATCCTGTAATAAAATATTTATCTTCGTTGGATCCTATAGACATTATTTATTGAAAGACTATTCCTATTTATGAAGCTGTTGTAAGTCAAACTGCTGTTTTACGTCTTTAATCAAGTCCTGTGTTGTATGGTACTTGTAAAAGAATGAAAATGGAATTGGGAGAAGAAATGTGGTTCTAGAGGAAGTTATTAGGTACAAAGGAAGATGTTAGAATACTTGGGCATGTTGAATATTTTTATATGCCTTAATGTATAATAAAGGATATAAGCTTGGCCCTGGACTTTCGCTTATAACGAGTTTTCCCCAACCCCATAGCAGCTCCTCTAGTTCTACGGTCGCTGCCACGTTAGCATACCCCGAGTATTGCAGTTTACCAGTGTATTTACTTCTTCGAGGCATTAAATAGAGACCAAACAATTGGCTGTCTGTAATGTTTGGATCTGAAATCATACGTAATTACACAGGCAAGGCACCGCAAGGGTGGCATGCTCCTAGTGAGTTCCCTGCGGGAACTGGGGATTACTGTATTATGTCACATGTGTAATTGTGTATGAGTTTCCTTCTGGTGAAACAAATGATAACATAAACCGATTTTATAACCTACATTATTAATTATTAAACCCTTATAGATTTTTGTCAACATGGATTGTAACATTTAGACATTCATTAACAATCAGCCAATATAATACTATCTGTTCTTTTACACACTGCAAAATATATGTTCATCAAGATTTTACCAGAAAATTTAAGTACAATTTCACAAGAATATGGACCCAACACTGTATTCCACTGGTAATATACCTCCTTTAGGGGGGAGGTTATCATGGCAGTGGCCCATAGTACTAGGGCCATTGCAATGGGGTTGGGGAAAGTCACAGGAACTGGTGAAAATTCTTAACACACACACACATATATATATATAATATCCCACAAATATAAGAATACTTAACACTCAGAACCTTAATTTTATATGATATTGTTAGGGTATGTTATTTGATATCCCAAAAAAGTATCACATTTCAAATGCATGGTAACATAACCACTTCGTGTCCGTATTGGGTGCATTACTATTTTCCTTGAATCACATTTCCACAAATACTATATCTATATCCTTGCATTTTATTTATATCATATTTCCTTTTTCATATTTTGGTTTATGTGCTCTCCTAACCTAACAATCCTGCTTTGCATCCGTTATCTATTGTGCACCTTATGTCACTTCAGAACAGGGTCATGGACTTAGAATAATTTTGTGTTATTCTGACTAGAGAGTGCATATATGTAAATGGCAAATATGTAGGTAATATGAAATATATGTTAATATAAAGGACATAATTAAAGTCTCAAAGTATATTACAAATTAAAGGATATGTATGTTTGTGTTATTCATTGTCAATGGTAATTCAAAGAAAATAGTGATTCACCCATAACGGACACAAAGCAGTGGTGTTAGGTTAGGAGAACACATAAACAAAAACCTAGGAAAATGAAATATGATATAAATGAAATTCAAGGATACACTAATATTTGTGGAAAAAGTGATTCAATGAAAAAAGTGCTTTTACCATGTATTTGAATTATGATACCTTTTTTTTTTTTTTTTTTATATCAAATTACTTATGCTAACAATATCATATTACTTTACGATTATGAGAGTTAAGGATTTTCATATATGTGGGTTATTTATAATATGTGGGATATACATATGTTACAAGTTTATCTCGATTCCTGTGACTTTGCCCAACCCAATGGCAGTGGCCCTAGTTTTACGGGCCACTGTCGGGATAACCCTTCAGAGTTATCACATTTTACCAGTGGATCTCATTAGAGCTAGAGCCATTTTTGGCTGTACATGTATATTATTTTGCTGGTATAAATGTTACAAAGGAGGACAATACATTTTGTAGAAAGGCTTTTAAGTGTTGAGCAAGTTATATGTTATTATCATTAATGTTTAGATTTGGACAAGGTATAACAGATAAAGCTGGTAGTGGGATGTTAAGAGTATTGCTTCTTTCGCAAACATCGTAACATGCCTGATCCTGTAATAAAAGATTTGTTTTCATTGAATCCTAGGGACATTATTTGTTGGAAGACTTTTCCTATTCGTGAGGCTGTTGTAAGTCTAACTGCTGTTCTAAGTCTTTATTCAAGTCCTGTGTTGTATAATACTCATAAAAGAATGAAAATTGAATTGAGAGATGAAATATTGTTGTACAGGAAGTAAGTAGGGTTGAGGGGAGATGTTAGAATACTTGGGCATGTTGAGAATGTATATATGGCTTAATATATAATGAAGGATAAATGCTTGGTCCCGGACTTTCACTTATAACAAGCTGTCCTCAACCCCGTATTGCTATAGACCAGTGTATGTGTCAAGAGGCGTGACCTTAGATAATGCTGTGTGGGATATAACTGGAGGCCTCCGTTATCAATTGTACTTTGTTTTCATGAGGTTGGCAACTCTCCAAGAGAGGTAAGAGATAGCATAAAAGGTATGGTGAATTCTCTGGTTGGTCAGTTCACCTTGGGACGTTGTTGAGTGAGGTTCAATACATTGCACGGTGGAACACATTGGTCATAACAGTTATTGGGCTATCTCTTAAATTTTATATCCACTTTTCTACATACGTGTTTCATAAAGAACAGGAACCTGTAATACAAGACAAATATTTTAGTGCAAATTTGTATCATGGCAAAGGCTAAATAATAGCCCTGCTGCAGTTACTGTTCGGGTTCTCTAAGTCGGTAAATTGTGAGACATGAGGGTGGCAATTTTTAATAATAAGAAACAAAATTCCCATTTCAGAAAAGTTACTTAGTTTTATTTTTAAAATGTTCCATTTTCCATTTCCAGAATTACAACCCGAACAGTATCGATGAGACAAGTGAGAAACAGTGCCACAGTAACAGAATTTATTTACTGTAACTCGCACTTGCATCGCGAGGCACTTCATTCTCCCATCATGGTTTTTCGTCAACTACTACAAAGACAAAGACCTAGTTACTACACGGCACGTGCCGCCTATCCCCTCTCCTATAGCTAAGAATTTAAATTAGGAATTCCTTGTGCTCACATTGTCTTATTAGCTAAACTAACTATGTAGAAGCGAAGGTTTAGAACAAATACTTCTTACTATGGTACAACTGCAAAAGAAGTTGAAAAAAAGATCTTATCTCAAACTGACAAAACCTGGCTACAACTTCAAAAATGGCAAACGGACTATAGATAACTACTCAAAATACTGCCACGAATTAAAACTGAAAGCTGTTCCCACTTCATATGGCACCAAAAAAAATTTAGAATATTACACTCACTTGCAAAAGAAAAGGGTAATTCGACCAAAATCCAATATAAAATAATTATAAAAACAGTTAAAAAATACATAACCTGCAATACTACAAATTCTACCATTATTAACACCATAATAAAATTAATAAAAGTGCTGATTGCTTTGTCATAAATAGTAAATTTCATTAATATTTTTGGATCTGAAGTAAATAAATGGATGAAGATTATAATTCTAGTGGTGATGAATCAAGTATTGTAAGAAGATGAGGTTTTTCAACCCAAGCATTTCTTACAATGTTATCCATGAAGCATGTGAATTCAATGAACATTTCAGGCTGGTATTTCAAATATTGCTTATTTGTAATATCCAACCTAAAGAAACCAAGTTCTAATGCCTCACCAACATATTACAAATATTATTACGTTGGTTAGGAACTGGGGCACAACATTGTATAAATGACGTGCACGTTGTGTCATAGGTTACTGTCGGTAGGGTAGTTCACAAAATCGTAAATGCAATTAAAACAACATTGGTAGAGGAATTTGTTTGTTGGCCTGATGATGTAGTGACCATAGTCAATGAGTTTAGTAATATTGCAGGCGTGTCACATGTCTATGGAGCATTTGATAGTACATACTCTTAAAATGTATGCCCCACATGACTTCAAACCAGCTTTTGTAAATCACTATGGAAACCATTCCATTAATGTTATGCTTGTCAGTGGTGCAAATCTGTAATTTTTTTATGTGTATTCTGACTGGCTCAGTAGTGTAAGTGATGAATGGGTTTTGAGCACTAGTGATTTATTTCATAAGATGGAAGAAGGATGGAGGCATTTTCGTGAAAGTTTCCTTTTGGGGGATTCATTATATCCCTTAAAATCATGGTTAATCCCACTAATTATGCAAGATGGCAACACACCATAACAGAGCAGATTTGCAAGAGCACACAAGAAACAACAATGTACAATGTGAATTAGGCATTCTGAAAGAGAAATTCCCCTCTCTGTATTACCTGAGACTGGAACTTGTGTTTGTTTATAAAGTTGTTGTGTTGCACTTTGCAACATGTCAAAATTTGAAAATGAATATTTAGATGTTGAAAATAAAATGCTGAATAATGTTTTAAATGGTGCTGAAGGACAACCAAACAATATTGATAATGATGGTATTGATATTTAAGGACAAGAAAAACTTAACTATTTCTGCAGACACTATCAAAACTAATAATAATGTTTTGTATATTATCATTAATTAAAAGGTATGTTTATACAGTACAAAGAAATTTTCGTTTCATCATATGAAACTGTTATATTTATTATAATAATTATAGTACTTATTACTATTACACTATACTTTATTATTGTTCATAATTATTTGTCTATTTTCATTAATGGTGAACTCTTGATTTTATACATAAAAATGTGACTGATACTGTACAAAACCAAGTGTCCATTAAATCTCAATTGGTTATCTTTTAAATGTACATATAGGTGAAATCAATACCATCTGATTAAACATGGATTGTTGAGCAATTTGGTGTAGGGTTCTCTGCCCCATCTTGCACATTCTGTATTTACATTCAAGAAGAAATTCCACCACAGGCACTTTATCCATCGGGGTTTACAACTGCTTCTATGTTGTCTTCAAGTCAGCACTGTCCCATCGAATTGGACATGCCAATGCCTTTTATGATAGGGGAATTCTTGCCAAGAATTTGTTTTACTTGAAGGTAAAGTTGATCCTTTTTTTTTATGTCAACCACATGTTTCTCTGGTTTCGCTTGTCAAATTTTGCACATAACACATTACCTACATTAGATGAATAGCTTGAAAAGGCTGGACCCTAGTAGAATAATGCCATTCACAAAATTATATTTATGAAATAAAAGATGAGTAATGTCAGCCATCACTATTTCCTTATAACTGGAAAAGTTTCAGAGAAAAGTGAACCAGATATAAAAATTCAAGCATACATACACTTGGATACATAGACATATTTCATCCTAACCAAAGAGTATAAGGATTTGTACTACTCACCATGGTTCTCCTTTTAGATTTTGCTGCATTGCAACTCTTGTATATGTTGTATCTCTGTTGTTGGAGACCAGTCCAATGGATACAGCATAATCACATACCTCACACTAAGTTTTTCATTATCTCCATAGTTATATTTGGATACTGGTTGAACAAGTGGATTTTTTTTTTTTTTTTCCAAAATCATTCAGAGGAAATTTATATTATTTTTATATTATTTTCTTCCCTTTTGGACACTCTTCTGAACTTTAGTTTGCCAAATTGTATACCAGAAACCACTATATTCATGCAGCTTATGAATGCTACAAGAAAAAGAATTGAAAGTATAACAACAAAATCATTAGAATTTTCATTACCTCAAAATAAAGATGTATAAAACAGGTAGTGTTTTACAGGTGATATTAGCATTGTAGAAAAATTCATACGAAACATGATTTTACAGGAATCTTGCATTTATTGTTAAAGGGCCTGTAATACAGGAAATTTATTATAAGTCTTTTATGAAACAGGCCCCTGGTTTTTTTTACATTCGCAGAATTTCTATTACATCCTGGAACACAGCAGCTTCAAAATTTCTTCCCTGATCGGAATATAGTTTTAGTGGCACCCCCAAACCTCAAAGACATGCTCTACAAGTCCATCATCCGTAGTACATGCTTCTTGGTTTGGGATGAGAATGACCACAAGCCATTTAGTGAAGTAGTTACAGTAGTTACTAATTACCTTTCTCTGTGACAGACAAGGGACCCAGAATATCTGCTGCTATCCTCTCAAATGGGGCTCTAACATTGTATGTCTGAGGTGACCTTGTCCGCTGGTCCTTGATCCCTTTATTGTGGTGCAGGTGTTGCATATTCAACGCCACTTCTCAAACATCAGCCTGACAATGGAGCCAGTAGAATCTCGGTCTAACTCTGTCAAGGGTTTTATTAACACCGAAGTGCCCACTGGCTGCTGCATTATGCAGTTCCTTCAAGACTTAAGGAACCCTGCATTCCAGAAGGACTAACTGTAAGCATGTGTGTATCCCATTATTACATTCCCATTTGCTGTAAAGCACACCATTCTTCAGTATGAGGAAATTCCATTTTACCCAGTATGCTTTGTCTGCTATGCTCAGGTAGATATCTCTTCCTATTTTGGCTGACAGCAAGCTTCTTTCCACTCTAGTAATGGATGTAAAATTGGATTATTTAGCTGATCTTTCCTAATACACTCACCAATCCATGTAGGCGACCCATCACAAGATACAGAACCTTGAATTCTTGTCTACCATACCTTTAGCGATTCACCATGCTTTTATTCTGGCATTCACAATGACAACAAAATGTCTCACTTGGCCTCCTAGAAAGTGCATCTGCATTGCTATGAAGGCATCCAGATCTGCGCTGTATTTCAATTTCTTATTCTTGAAGATGCTATACCCACCAGCTTATTTGACCTTCTAATTAAGCATGGTCCGTTCTTAGAATAAAATGTCTGCCATAAAAGAAGGGGTGGAATTGTGAAATTGCCTTCACAATGACCAGAAGCTCTCTGTGTGTAACACAGTAATTTCTCTTAGGCTTCTACAATACTTTACTGAAATACTATTAGTGGTTTCTCCTTTCCACCCTGCATCTGAGCTAACATAGCTCCAATGGCTACCTCACTAGCATCGCTATCTGAAATGAATTTGCCCTCACTTTTCAGGAATCCCTGGACTGGGGGAGATACTAGAATTTCCATTAGCTAATTAGAAGTAACTTCACATTCAGTGATCCAATAAAAATTCCTTTTGTCTTGGTTAGTTCATTTAGTGGCTTGGCGATCATGGCAAATCCAGATACAAATATTCTGTGGTAGTCATATAAGCCCAGAAAACTCCACACTTCTGTTTTGTAAGTTGATGTTAACCAATTTCGTATTGTTTTCATCTTTTTGGGGGTCTGTTTCAATTCCATAGGCAACACTGCATATCCCAAGAAGTTAATTTACTTTTGGAACAGGTGGCAGTTTTTAGGAACTAAATTAAAATTGTCTGCAACAACTTACTGGGATACAGAATCTAAGCGTGATAGGTGCTCTTTGAATGTCCTCATGATACACCTGACAGATATCAACAAGGAGGTCTTTGTCCATCAAGTTTTTGAAAGTGGCAGGGGCATTACAAAGCCCAAAAGTCATAACTTTGAACTGCCAGTTTCCTTACCCTTAGACCCAAAATGCAGTCTTCTCTTGGTCCTCTGTGACCACCTCGCAGTGCCATAACCCACTCTTCATGTCCAAAGTAGAAAACCATTGTGAACCTTGGAGGCTGTTCAGTGTCTCGTCTATTATAAACAGTGGATTACAGTATTTTTTGTTACATTATTAAGATTATGATTATCCATACAAAACCTCAGAGAGCCATTTTTCTTCTTAACAAGTATCATGGGGAAAATCACAGACTAACTAATGGACCCATCACACCTAACTCCTTAATTTCCTTCAGAATTCCCTCAACTGCCTCGTGCAAAGCTAGTGGCAGTCGTCTTGGTGGCTGCTTCATGGACCTGGCATCTTCTGTATCAATGTAGTGGCAAGTCACATTAGTATTTCCAAGGTCATTTGTTTCACATGAAAAGGTGTTCCTACTTCTCTGCAGTAATTCAGAGACAGCCTTCTCCTGTCGCCAGTTGAGGTTTTCTCCTGTTCTTACTAGCAGTTCCTCTACTACTTATGGTAAAGGATATTCAATTTGTTTTACTCTAGAAGTTTTTGAAATATTTGGAAGTATCTATGTGATCTGCTTGCAAACCCCTCTCATGGCCCCCTCCTCAAGACGTACACCATAATCGGACAAATTTATCTTTCGAACTTGACAAAATATGAGAATTTGAAGGTACCAAAGTCCTTGCTAAGATGACACTGCCTTCAGTGCTGGCTAATTTAGACTCAAAGTCTGACAAATTTTACTTGGCATTTTTTTGTAATAACAATTTCACTATAAGTG